>VWPW01005877.1:0-23178 GCA_013389825.1 Crypturellus undulatus
CGCTGCGGCGGCCCGCGCCGCGGACAGGGCCCCGCGCCGCCGACGGCGCCTCTCGCTGCCTGCGAAGGAAGTCCCCAGGCAGCACCAGCAGCGGCCGTGGCGGGCCCGCGGCTGCGGAACGGGCGAGCAGGAGCCTGGGACGAGTCCTGCGCTGAAACAGTAGAGGAGCAGATGAACAGCCCGCTCTAAGGAGCGGTTGTGATCATGAAAGTAAGTTTTCCTGTAAAATCTTTGGAAAAAAATAAGTTTTTTAAAAATCCCATATGGAAAGCTTAATGCTGTCCTATATGTAGTCATTTATTCCCTTAACAGGAATAATCGAGGGCAGCCTTCAACAGTACCATTCATAATTGCAGTCAGTTGGCCCCTCAACGTTTCCAACCCAAAGGAGAGAAGCAGGGAGCTAAGGAGGCTGCAGAAGCCACACTGTCGCTGTGGGGGCTTGCAGGCTTGCCTCCGCACAGCTCAGGATTCATTATTCTCCAGTCAACTTGGTACCAAATTCTGCAGCTGGTTAAGGCTCTTCTATGGAGATTGTATTGTACTTGCCAACACTTAAACAGAAACAAACAGGTAGGAAGATAAACAGTCTCTTAAACCGTACAATTACCTTACATAAATGATCACAAAATGCTAACTTGTATGCACCTGCAGATACACCCCTCAAGCTCCCCAGGCTTATTTACATAAAATGTGGATCCTGAAATAAGCCCTCGTTTGGATGGATTCATACCGTCACTGGCTTAACAGGAAGAAATTACAACCCTATCACCTCAGAAACCCTAGCAAGAGATTGATGTACAACAGCACTAAGGATTCTTGTACAAAATTCTGAAGATCACTCTGTTACCCCGTGCCATGAGAATGCTTTTCACTGACATTTTTACAATAATTACAATATCAGAAACAAACTTCTGAACATGCCGTTGAATTCTTAAGATGAGAACACAGTCACAAGAGAAGCTAAACTCTCTTTGCCCACCCATTCTTTCCAAGTAAAGTCTGATTGACTCTTGGGAGTCAATCTCCATCCAAATATCTATATCCTATATCTTGGCAACACAAAAACGCTTTTAAAACATCCCCTTAATTTTAGCAGAAGGGAAATTCACCAAAAATAAAGTCTTTATGTACCACCCACATACTAAACAGATTGATGGGCATTAAATTAATATATTATGAAAACATGTTAGATTACGTATTTATTTTGCTGATAATATGGGAGAAAATGAAAACTAAAGTGCTAGATTTGCCTGGGGAGTTATTTGTTTCTTTGCTGTTTATTGCCAGGGTTTGTATGTGTGAAATCAGCTCCTTTAGGCAAGGCATAGGAGGATTCTCCGTTCAGATAAATGCTTTCATTAAGGATTTTTGCAGATAATACCTTTTTGCAAGTTAATTCAAGCAAAGCAAAATTGAGAATACACCACTAGTGAACTGGAAATGCCTTAAAAAATTGAGCGCAAAGTAGCATTAATGAAGTACAAAACACCAAAAGCATTAAGGAGTGGGCAATAAGTAAAACAAGTTTGGCAGACTGAGATTCAGGATGCAGCAGGAGAAACACGGCAAGCAAGGCAAGTGCTGTAAACACAGTAAAAGACCGCACAGAGTAAAAGGACATGACCTAGAGTATAAAAATGTAAGGCTGAAAAGCAATTTCCAAAAATCAGAAAGTGCAATTGACATCATGATTAGCAGCATGCTGGGAAAACAGATCAACTGCCACCCTCCCCCTTTTTTCCCCCCTTCTCATGGTCACGGACTACCCAGCACAGCCTTATTTCATTTTTTTGGATTTGATCTTTTTGGAACCTCTGATTGAACACTGTTGCATTGAGATAGCCCAAAATAACTTCAACAAGAACAAAGTATCTGATCAGGCAAAATTACTGTTAGGAAGAACTAGAGCTGACTTGGAGTATTTGTCCGAGAGTCTCATGATACTGAATAGCAGGTCAGTAACATGGCATATGAAATTCTGTCAATAAAGGCAAGCTAGTGTATGTAGCAATAGAAACCGCTCTAAACCTACACAGTAACAGGAACTAAATTAGGCTTTATCATTTGGAGTCATTGTTTACAGCTCTGGCATTAGCTAACTACTCAGGGGTTGTCAAAAAGGCAAACAGCATTTGAAATCACTATAAAAGCATCTGAGAACAAAGCAGACGACCTCATTACATCACTAGGTAAACCTGAGTACCATGTTCAGTTCTGGTCCATATAAATACATAGAACTAGAAAATGTATGTACAAGGCTAAAAGACCATCCAGAGTATGGATGTAGAAAGACTTCTGGGATGATATTTCTAACAAGAAAATGGGCTGAGAGGACAGATCTCTGATCTGTAAGATCATGAAGAACATGGAGGAGGCTAATAGGAAATGATTATACAGTACTTGTCAATATACGAGCTTAAAGGAGCCCAGTAAACGGTCAGGCAAGAGACCTAAAGCAAAAAGAGGGAAGAATTTTTCAACAGAAATTTTATTAGATTGGGTGGCTTGCTGATGTAAGCATCTCCAGAGCTGAAAACACAGATGTATTTAAATAGGGATTACAGGAATGAATGAAGGATATCAATGGCTATTCGGCTTTCCCTTTCAGCTCCTACTTAAAAGGTGCCTGTTCCCTGCTGAAAAGCTGCCAAAGGACACTCTTTAGAGGCCTATTTCAACACATACTACTTTCCAAACGGCCTGGAGTATGGGATGCAAAATTTAATGGACTTCCACTCTGATTCTGTACAGCCATTCAAACAGTTTAGACCTTTCTTTATACTCAGATACATATGAGAAATTAAAGACAAACAGTACCTCTGAGGTATGAAAACATACACCTACTTTTCTCTATCTTCCCTGGGAGTTAAATCAGAAACTTAGCTCTGTATTTTTCATGTTCATTTATTTAATAATTATTCCCCTGAAGAGAATCTGAAAAAAATGTTGTTGTTTTTTTTTTCTAGTTCTCTAGAATTAAATCTCTTCAGGAGGCATAATCCATATGCACTGTCCATCCACATTCATGTCAGCACTATCTTTCACTCTCCTTTACATAAAATCAGGGTAGTACATAGCAAGAGAAATCCAAAAGTGTAACAGCATGGGAATTACATAAATTAAAAAACCTTACATGTTCATAGATCATCACAAGAGGAAAATTTAAATTATTCTTTGACCCCCTGAAATACAAAGGAATAGTGACTTTGCACTGAAAAAGAAGTGGAAAAGCAAGTAGAAACTTTCAAGAGATGCTTTTGAACTCAAATGATAGGTACAAAGCATTTATCTTACAAAGTAGGAACTTATAAGCACTATATTAAGAATACTCCAATTAAATATAAGAAACTAGAATTCTGTAAAGCAAATCTAAAGTTTGGCATAACTCCAAGAATCCCTGAAAACAAACATATGATATATCATCCGGAGTGGTAAAATCTAATATAAACAAAATCTGTATGGCTGATACTTTGTATAGAGAGTATCTCTACTCAAAGTAAAGAATGTTTCATACTTGATTTCAGCGATGGATAGTACGTCCGTGGCTTTGTCTTGAACAGATGGACATGGTTTCTTTTCTGCAAAGGCTGCAAAAACTAAGCACTATAAACATTTTAAAATACATATCTTACACAACAACAAAATAATGTGCTTGCAAGTGTTGTAATAAAATTGTTCAATTTACTCTTTTGCTTTATGTTTAAATGGCACTTTTTTCAATTTAGACCAAGAGCCTGAAAAGATTCTTGACATCTATCTCCCTCTATTACAAAGTACAACCCCCCCCAACATTTAAAGTTTTTGCATGCTACCAGTCCTTCACTTCACCCTCACAAAGAGAAGATGGGCGAGAGTAACAGCCATGACATTTAAAATTTCTGCATTGTCAAATATCTGAATGCTATTTGATAGCTCAGTAAGGACATTTCACTGCTCATTTCTCACTTAGCTTTGACCACAATAGTTAAATTACCTTTTCCTCTTTTTTTTTCCACATATGTTTTTTTATGTCACTGCCTTTGACTTTGTTATTTTAGAAGGTGGATCACCATCCTAATGTTTCACTGATCAAATACAAATACGCCACTCCTGCTATCCAGCCACATTAGGAGGGAGATTTAGCACGCCCTGAGAAGAACACAGTCAAAATTCTTATCCTTAAAACAATGCTTAGTGGTCTTGCTATTTTGTTTGCAAAGTTTTTATCACTTCAATTTCAGAAAAATATTTCCAGTATATACTTGCATTTCCAGTAGAGTTTCAATGCCATATAATTGCAAGGACTGTTAACATTGTCTTGGATTTCATTAAATTACATCTGGAGAAACTACTCACAAAGCACTTTCAGAAAACAGACCTCTGCCACTACATTCAAATGATGAACAGCTGGAAGAATTCCCAGGGTATCTCTTAACTTTCATGCTGAATATTTGTAAACATTTTCTCTAAATATAGAGTAAACTCTGGTCAGCAGTTAACTCTTCCCTCTTATCAAGGTCCCAAAAATGTGTGTGTTAACATAATGCTGCTCCTCTTCACTACTGCCCCTCAGTTTGAAGGCAAGTGGAGCCAGTTTAAACGGAACTCTTTTCCTCAGTATTCCAGATTTTCTGTTCAGTGACTAATATCTTCCAAGATCCAGCTCTTCTACTGCTTGCTTGTAATCGCAGGTGAGGGCGAAGTGCAGGCTCTGTTTACTTTCTCATCCTTCTACCCTTCAGACCCCATGTTATATTAAAGCACTTGACACTTCCATTTCCTGTGGTACTACCTCCTCTATTTGTCAGCAGGTAAAAAAGATTTACCCTAAACATTCAGTTCTTTAGATTTGTTTTAAACACTCAGAACTTGTTTCAAGAAAGCAGAACAGTGATTTGAAAAATCAGCATGAAAGATCTCTTATCCCAGGTTTCTCTCCTAGGAAACCTATCAGTTGAAGTATTGCTTTTGTAACCATTTTACTAGCTATTCTGAAATAAGCCAAGTTCTCTCATTTTATTAGAATTAGCACTCTTTCTCCTGTTGTCTTATTATGAACTGCATTGTCTACTGAAGTAAAATATTTTCTTCTGACTCATGTCTGCTATCTTCTTCACAATCATGATAGCTTCCATGCCTAGAAATAATACTTATCAGAATTTGACAGTCCCACTGGAATTAGAATGTAACCTGTGCTATGCAGGGTAGTCACATAAATTTTCTATGTTATTAATATACTCCAGTTTCACATTCTCTTTTGTCAGCTTAACCTTCCCTGTAACACTTCAACTTCTGTATTAACTCAGACATGCATAGAAGGAAATACTGTGGTTCACACTAGTATTTATAATATAAATTTCACTATCTCTTTCTATACAAAAGTAATAGGAGTGCCATGTATACTTCATGATTATACAGAAGCTCCACCTACAAAATATGTGAATTGTACAGTACTAAAATACTATTTTCAAGTTGTGGTATTTATAAATCACCACCAAGGCGGTTTTAAAGAGCCGCCCTTTTATTTTTATTTTTTTGTTTGTTTGTTTTCTCTCTCCTCCTCCTCCTAGTTTTAACAGCCAGAACTTCATTAAATATTTGGAAGCACTCCTGTGCTCCAAATGCTATACAGCATCCAAAAGGTCTAATCCCATCTGTAACTCAAGCTTGTGCTGCTGTATTTGTCCCTGACAAATTTAGAGGTGGTGGATGAGCTATCTGATCTGAACCTGAACCAGAAGTTGTTCTGGTAAGTTCAAGAGAGCTACACCTAGGCAGAAGGGACAGAACACAGTAGAGGAATGAAAAAGAAATTACCCAACATAAAACAACTCAACAGAAAGCACACGCTTTGAATGACAAATTGCTCTAAAAATAAATCTAGTGCCACAATATTAATGTGTCCAAAATGTATACTGTACATAATAAAGTCAATAGGGAGCTCCATGTTGGGTATTTTCCAAAACAAATGAGAAAGAGACAAAAGGATAAGGAAGTTACAACAAATCACCTAAGAGCTTCTGTGGTTCATTTATAATAAACATCTGTCCAAAAGACCTTGAATCCTTTCACCTAAGCCTAACTTAAAACATTCAAGCATCCTAGTCATCTGTATCTTTTCTTTCTTGATAGGTCTCTTTCATACATTCTGAGACTCCTCTGCCTCACCTTGTTAGAGTGCCCATTTTATTGCCTCAAAATCAGGACACCTTAGCAACTTCCTTGTTTTCCTCTTGCTTTGTCTTTTTCCTCTGATTCATTTCCTATTTTCTACTGATTATCTCACTCTATACATTACTATTTTCTACTGAGACTTTTGTCAAGAAATAGAGAGGTGTTCTGTGTACATTGTTTTCAGGTGTCTCACAGTAAATTTTCACTCTCAGTATTATTACTTCTGCATGCAAAAATGATGATTCATGTTTCAAAACGAAAAGAGGCTATGAAGTGAACTGTTTACAAAAGTAACAGATGAAGTTCAATTAAGAGTCTATTCTTACTTAAACTAAATACATAATTTTATATCCTATTTTTTGAAAATTAGAATTATCTCAAGATGTATCAATCAAAAAAAAAAAAAGGTGAAAATTCTGTATCTTCTATATTCAAGTAAATTCTCTTAGAACCTCTTACAGATTTTCAAAAGTAGCATCTGTTTTGACTTGTATGCTACACACATCCAAGAGACCAGTGACCTCTGCTGGAACAGGGTGGATTGCATGGCAAAACTGCAAGCTCCAAGATCCCTCTTTGTCCTGGAGCTCTAAGGAGGTTAACTGAACATGGGACCACTAACCCCCTGTCATCCATTTATATTTTTCTTGGTTTATTTAAAAAAAGAAATCAGTACAAACATGGTTCAAATTTCAGATTCTGTGGAAAACTTTAGTAGAATCTTTGACAAAGTTTAAACAAAGTGTTGAACAAAAGCAAACATCAAAGTTCCAGGCAAATGGTATCCAGAGAACATAAGACATGTCATCTTCCCAAACCAGGCCTTTTCTTTCTTTCCTTTTTTATTTCCTTCTCCTTTTGACTCCTATTCATTTAGCCTTTGCAAGAGCGCAGCAAGTTCCCAGCACTGCAGCCGTTCAGCAATATCCTCATAGGCACAGAAGCAACACAAGAAAGGGTCAGGAAGTGGAGCATTAACAGGCAGGAGGGAGCACACAAGCGAAACCTGATCGCATAGTGCAGGCAACCCCAGGCTCTGCCCACACTTTAAGTACTCCAGCATGGCTTGTGCACAGGAGACCTTGCTCTCCATTGGAGCCGCAAGCCCCAGAGCAGTGAACAGTAATTAGAGACTCACAGAACACTTACTGAATAAACAGCTCCTGCAGGAATGGCCATTTTTCATTTAACGATCCAAAATACTTTAATGTAAACATTCAGGCAACACACACAAATATCTTTCTCCCATTTACACAATGGCTCTTCTGCTAATCAATAAATGAATAATAGCATTTCTAATGTAGAGCATTTAATATATGAAACCTGTATTTTCTGGTTGTTTTTTTTTTTTTTTTTTCCAAAAGCTACAAAGCTCAGTGTCAGCAGAAACTATGGCTGATGAACACAGCCAAGTCTGTGAAGTCTGAGATAAGCATACTGAATTTTAGTATGTGCTGTACGTTCTACAGTTTCCAGTAGATAAATCTAATATTCATTCTGCCTGTAGACAGAGTTTTGACCTACCAGTGTAAAGACCTGTAAATGAATGCAAAGCAGCCTGGTCAGAACTATTTCCTTGAAAAAATATAGGAAAACTCCAAATTCTACTCAAAAATTTGTGAGGAGGAATGAGGAGGAGAAAAAAAAAAAAAAAAAAAGAAACGGCAGCCCTTGGCACAGATCATCATCTCTCGGTCTGAGTAAGAGATAGGATCCAGTTCTCCAAGTTTAATCATAAATCAGTTTCATTCACTATATAATTTCTAACATCTATAACAAATTCAGCAGACATTTTACAGACACTTTTAACCATGCAACTCTGATTCAGTTTCATCATTTGTGCTGAATGAAGCAAGTGTCTTCTGGGAGGGCACAAAACTGGGTGACTCATGAAGGACTGCACCAAAATACATATTAGAATAGGGATGATCAAAATAAGGTTTCTTAGGCAACCACTATTTTCCAGCTTCCTAATATCTGCATATTAGACTATGCAATCTTATTCTATTTAAATAAGTTCCTGCCACTTTTACTCTTTTGTGCCTGTGACACCAACACCTTATCAGGGTAAACACCTCACTGAAGCTGTGCACAGTAGCTGTCAGTTGACTATCCTGCATGCTGGTAACTAAAGGAGTAAGACCTGAATTCACATCGTTACTTCCCTCTATGCCTGGGATTTCTTTGGAAGGAAATAGTCCTTTAGATGCTCCAGGGATGTGCTAGTAGGTCTGACCACACTGATGATCAAGGGAGTTGCACTGGAAGCACTGGGAAGGGACGTGCATCACAGAGCACACTGGTCCCCCAGGGTGCATGCAATTAGAATTTATGAAGGAGCAGAAATTCCGTGTTCTGCATGCACACAGGGAACAAAAACAAAGCATGTGCACACACAGCTTCAAATCTAGACTTAGGGCTCTAACATAGGAATCACTTCTTAGGACAGTGGTTTTATCTTTTAATAACCAGGATATTTTCAACTCAACAAACAGCATCCCAAGATACACAGAAAAGCTGGTATTTTAATGTTATCTATGCAAATACTTACTGAAACTATCTTAGTTTACTCTTCATAAACGGTCCTGCTGAAATACCAAATTACCTAATTCTTATTCAAACAGCATATTCACAGCAAGCTTCTTAAACCCATAAAACAAAAGTCCTCCTGCCCAACCCCCAAAGCTCTATACATTCTCCTACAATTACAATCAAAAGGCTTCAAAAAGGCATGCAAAAGCTTCAGTAGCTCAGTCATCTGACTCGGTCAAATGTCCTTTGCACTAAAGAGTATATAAAGCAGAATTAATACTTTTCACCTAAATCAGCAAAATACTACTAGACTACTAGAAGAACATCAGTTTACAATTTTAAATGGCTGTGTAATTTTAAAACTACATGTTCCCATTTTTAAACAGATAATACCGTATATAAGATCAACTATGTAACAGTAAAAAGCAGTCACTGTCCACAGGAACCATGTCTAGTCACGTTTCTCAGTCAGTCAGTCAGCTAGCTGAGGGTCATGTCATTATTTAGTTTCTGTAGAAAGAACACAAGCACAAAAATAGTATCAGAAAGCAATATATCTATTTTTATTTTAACATATACATATTAAAAAATGTAATTCTTACAACAGCATAAGTGATAAAGTCTTTTAAAGGTGTATATATAATAGTATTTAACATGATATCTGTTTATCTTTTCAATGAGTACCTCTTTCTGAGTAGTGTATGAAAGTCATTTTCTGCTATATACTGTTAATAGAAAATATAGTTAACTTACTGAGATTATTTCAACTATGACAATTACTTTTTAAATATGTATCTGTATAAAAATAAACCATTAGAAATATGCATACTACAATTTTAGGTAAAAAATTGAATGCAAACAGAAGCAATAATACAGGACTTCACAAGACAAGGATGATAAAGAAAACAGTGACCAAGCATTTCAGAACAGAACATTTTTTTTCCAAATTAATAAAGAATTATTTTCAAAAGGTGCATGTGTAAGAGAGAAAAAAAGTTATCAGTTACAGAGGGGAAAAGCTACAGTTAAGCTATTTGTTACAGGCTTCAGCCTATCAACAGTGATTACTATGACCCACAGACAGCTCTGGATGGCTGTTAGGCATTTGCAATATAGTATTAGCCAGAAGCTGAGCTTTTAGAGGACTGCTTGAAATCATCATCTTTGATGCTTGCTTTTAATAAAGCTAATAGGTTGCAATAAGGAGATGAAAATTCTACAACATAGTCTTCTGGCACACACCACATTCCTTCCTTCCCCTCTTAGTTTTAAGTTAAGGTACTACAGGTATTGTACAGTTTCAGTGAAATTTGAAATAGCCTGCAAAGCAATGCAAAACAACTGCATAGAGAGTACAAGCAAAATGGAATTAGGAACACAAGAGTGCTGTAAAAAGCGGCAAAAAATACACATCTTACTTGTCTTTTCAAGCCTGAACTTAGCACTAAGTGAAATGCTCTACAACAAAGAATTTATAAAGTAAATAGTTGAGAGAACATTACTGAAGTGGACTTCCATAATTTCTTTGCTACTCTAATGATTTATGTGATAGTTAACTCTTCACTGGCCTTTAGAACAGCCAGAAAAACTGACCAGATGAATTCATTTAGCACATTAATGCACAATTATTCAAAATCTCCTGATAAACAAAGGCTGTTGTAAGTAGTCAACTTTTGCAATCAGAAATTATTTCACACCATGACTGCATTATATCAATAATAAAAACCATACAGTATCTTTTAATTTTGTAAATTACATAGCATTACAAAAAAAGTTGAAAAAAGATTTTTAAAACAATCACCAATCTGAAAGAATAATTTAACTGAATTAAACTGAATAATTCAATTTAAATCAAGCATTTCTTTTCAAATAGAATCCTTCATTAAATTTCCAGATTTTAATGATAATCTTTTACAAAAACTGACTGCATTTCTGTGATGAGTAGCTTTTAGAGATGCGATGAGCAATGCAATGGGACTTCAGATGGGAATTATTTTTGAGACACTGACTTAAGTGAAAATTCAGGTAAGTTTTAGCTAAGACAACTCTTTTTGCCACTTAGAATTTGAAAAGCACAAAAAGTTCTCACATCTTCAAAGTATTTCAGATGTAGGGAATTCCACCCATTTTCATATGGACAATTTAAAGCTTTAGCTTGAAGGAAGATTAAGCTATTCTAGGCTGTCACTACAACATAAAAGTCATTATAAAAAAAGAAAAGGAAACATTCAGGTGAAATCTGTTTTGGTCCTTGTAACTCGCAGGTCAAGGAAAATATCTAGAGATTCTATACCAAGAAAGATACAAGGAGCAAAACGAGATTAGAAGTAAAATACTGATACAGAGTCAGGATTTGGTGTGATGGTTTCTGATCAAGAAAAACAAGCCTGCATTTTCCCTATGATATGGTTACTAAAATTACTTGGAAGCAATGGTAATATTTGAGAATTCTTTTGTATATACATATTAAAAAATATTTGATCTTTAACCAATAAGACTTCTGTTGATAATGGTCCTAATGTAAAAAGTTAATAGCAGACGAATTTGTTATCATTAACAAAACCAATGTCTTCAAAAAAAAAAAAGCCAAATTCTGCCCTGAATGTCTCTAAATTCCTCTCTGTGCGATCTGCATCATAACTTAAAGGCAACAAAGTGACAGTGCCAATAAGCCTGCTACCAGAGGCCAAAAAATACTAGCTAATTAATTCACAAAAACAAGTATGACTTTTCATATTCAGATATATCGTGAAGTATCTGAAACAAACTGTAACCTCACAATAAACTGCAATATTGTCTTTACCATCATACATCCCAACTACACATGCTGACAGCCCAGATGACCCAAATCTCTAAAGCTTTCAGTTCGCACCTGGTAACCTTCCCTGTCCTTTCCACATCCACTTTACCCTTTCTTTCCCTGTCCTTTTCAGGGATAACCTCTTATGCAATATCATTATGAGGGTGTATGTGTTTCTAATTAAAGACAGACACGCACAAGCTGAACTCAGTCATATTGTTTATTTTTCCCATACTCTTTTCAATGTTATGGGATATGCGTACGTACATAAAGTGAATATTACCAACATCCAAATCTGTATCAATCAACTTGCTCATATTTGCTCAAACATTACAAAAATAAAGAATTTTACTAAAAATAGAGCGCGCATGTCGCACACCCAAACATGGTATGTGCACATACCACAGACTAGATCTGTTTCTAGCTAGTAACTTTACAATTCAAATTTATCATAACATTTTTCACATTTAACCTGAAATCCTCTTATTATTTCAAGTATTCATACTTAAAGTAACAGCTTAGGCTGGGTACTTACCCACTTAGTAAGTTCTCTGACGTTTGTTAGACTCTTCTGTAGGAGAGTCTGCCAACCTTACTTTAAGCCTGACACCATTTACAACCTTTCCATGTAACGCAATTATGGCATCACTGGCACTTGCTCTGTCTGCAAATTTTGCATATGCCACATTTTTTCCAGCCACAAGGTAAACTTTTATCAGGTGTCCAAAACGACTGAAAACAAAATTAGTAGGAATTAATAGCAATATATTCCTTGACACTTTGCTGCAGCACCAATACTTACTACCCCACATCATGCACACATACATGACATCTTGTACTCTACCCACCAAGACCCAGGATATTTTCTTATGCCCTTCCCTCTTAGTCCAAGCAGGGACAGATAGAAACCCATGGGTTGGTAGGCCACATTCTGTGTGTATTACCATTGGAATCATGCATACTACCATTGATTTCTCTTATTTAAAAGAAGACCTACAGCTAATACTTGCATCCTATTAACATGAATTAACAGCTGTGATCTTATCTGTGAAAAGGTCTCACTGAAATGACTCAAAGCAAGTGTTAAGGCTTTACAGAAAATGACAAACTTCAAACCACTCAGACATTTCCTAGGCAGCTCCTTAGCAAAGTTTGTATATCGCATACTTTGAGGAGTTTATTGAAATGTGAAAACCAGGATTTATAGCCAGAATTAAAAAAAAAAAAAAAAAAAAATCTAGTACATCAAATAGGCATGGCTTTATATTGCACCTAAATCCATGCTTTTTTTTCCCCCCCTCTCCTTCCTTGTGTTTTGAAAATATTCTGGCTTTCCAAAGAACTACTGCATTGCCAGCCATTAAAGGAGGGAGGAGGATGTCTTTTTATTCAAGAGTATACTAAAAATAAATAATAAAAATACCAGTAAAACAGATGAAATATTTGCTTTAAAGACAGTAAGGATCTTTGCTACTGTGGGTAGTGGGAAATGATTGTTGGAGTAATGTCAGAAGATTAAAAACACTGAAGTGTCTTGAGATTTAATCGTATCAGAAAAACACTCCCTAAGCTTACTCCCTGAAGTTACTGTGGAATTTTCTCAAAATACTTAAATTCCTTACAAAAAAAATGTGGTAGGAAAATGCCAGATTACACTGAGATGGGGAACTACAGTGTTTTTGGTTAAAGAGAGATTAGGTATTTTTGCCAGATTGCTCTATCAGTATAGCAGGTCTATTAGTAATTAGTGCTGCAACTACTTTTTTTGCACCAATTAAATGACTGTTTCAAAATTAGCTGTTACCTACTGATTACTTTTGCTGTAAACTTTTTTTGTAAAGAACTCTCAAAATAAATGTTGAAAATCAGGAAGGCTGTTAGAAATTCAGCTTATTTTTCTGGCTAAAAAACCTAATTTCTAATAGAATCTTACCAGAACACATCCTCCAATACATTTATGGGTAAAGGATGGGGATTAAATAGTATGAAAAGCCTTTCCTTCACAGAAGTGTCAGGAGGAACCTTTTTTTTGTGTGGTGGAAGTATGGCATCTGTTTGGGGCTGAAGTAATTGAGAACTACAAGTTCCCCCAAATGCCTGCTGAAACAAACAAACAAAAAAGCAAATATAAATTAATTGGCCAGAAAATTTGATTCTTTTTTACCTTTTGTTCCAACCATAAGATATTAACAAGATGGAACAGTTCTAAGCTTAATTCATTACTTTGCTTACTTCATTAATTTGGAGAATAAATTCTCATGTCACACATCTTTAAAGAGAGCAATAATGCACAAACCCACCTGAGATACTAGATTTAAAAAAAGTATCTAAAGCAGATAAAAAGATTAATGGTATCCATTATATTAACTTACAGGAGGTGTCCTACACTGCTGAGGAATGGGATTACTATTCCATAACAGTGATGACATGTGTGCTGTTACCAGCTCTGTTGCCATTCTTCTAATGAGGCTGCAAGTAGAAGCGATAATAAAAAAGTTACTAAGTTACTATAATCTTAAATTCAGCAAAAGAAAATAACCCTTTGCACATCTAAAAGTACTTTTGAAAAATCTACAGGCTTACATGGATGATGGAGGAAAAAAGACAAGTGTTCATGACACTCCAGGCATGCCCTGGAAATACACATGGTAGCTAAAAGTCACCAGAAAAATAAAATATTCATATATCTCTACACAGAGCTCTTTTCCCAGACTAGTGAGAAAAAGCAAAGTAAATCTACAGCATTGTTCCATATATTTTGTGGAAGGTATATAAGACAGCAAAGAGAGAATTTATAAAAAGTTTATAAAAAGCCCATTTTTTTTAAACTTCAGAAAATACTATGTACAGGTGTGAAATAGCACTGCAATTACATTACCGTTCCTTTTTATATATGTATTTATGTATCTTTTCTCCTTTATTGTAGCTATTTAATTTTATTCTCCAAACATATGACTTGCAACTTTCTCTGTATGGATTAGTACTTACTCTGAGCTATCACTCCCATCTTCTAGGAAAGTGACTATTAGTCTATTTCCAGGAGGGTACTCAAAACCATGTAATTTATGTTTGGCATATATAGCTGATGCAGCACTACTATACTGAATCACAGCATACCCTAGAAGTAAAACATACAGATTTAGAGTGTGATAATTGCCTATCCTAAGGAAAAAACTACACCTAGATAAAGCAGTAGGATCAAGCTTCACATTGGTCATGGATGTTACAACATTTCAAGGGCTTTTTACCAAACAGTACATTTAATAGCAAGATCACTAACATTTGTGAAGAAAAAAAATTACTAGAACTTATGACAGAGCAGCTATATTTACATTAGTTGAGAAGTTGATACTATTTTCACTGGAAACCTATACATTGCAACAGAGGTTAAAAATATCTTAGCCAATCCAATACTACATAAAAATTATTTTAGATTCACTGTTCATGGAACAATTTAAAAATGAATCTATAAAGTAGCATTTTGATTCTCTGAATCATTTCCATATCAAGGTTGTTAAAGCAGAGAGCTGTTTTACATTTTTCTCCGCAGTAACAAAGCCTGAAACCAAAACAATCCCTCTCACACAGAACCAGTTATTTCAAAAGAGAACTCAAAAGATTCATTTAGAGAACTTTAGAACTACATGTCTAGTCATATTCAAAATACTCTCTCCTTTTAACCAGCCTAAAGCTTATTTGACCATAACAAATACTTTTGCTGGTTTTGATTCTGTCTTTCGTGAAATTCTACGCTCTGGATGGAAAAAAAAATGGTAAGTATTTAAGACTATTTGTAAAGAGGAGTGCGAAGAAAAATGAATTTGTATGCTTATACAATGATAGCAATAACTGCTAATACATACAACATTAATTCTGACCTACAAGTGTACTGCATTTTGCAGTACTAATGAACAAATTTAAAATGTTTCTCCTAAAAGAAAGAAAAATTGGTTCTGCACTTTCACTTACCATTATTCATATGAGGATCTCGCTGAATATCACAGTATTCCAGTCCTGGGATCAGATCGAAGAGGGCAGACAGCTGCTCCTGGACAAAAGGAAGCCTTGATACCACTGACAGACGCTTGGAGACTGACTCCTGAATTCTGCTGTCGTTTTTTTCAAAGCTACAAAACTCTGGGTGCCCACCTCAAGAATAAAAAGAATAAATAATAATAATAAAAAAAAAGTTAGTCACCACACTAGCAGGTATCCATTTCATTTGTCTTTTAATTCATTTTTTAAACAACCTAAGTCAAATTTACACTATAGATAACATGCTTATTTCATTGAGGCAAGTGATAAAACAGTAAGCCAGCTAGTGCAAATCAAGTCAAAAATACCTAAGTTATATGCTTGACTAATTTTTTTAACTAACCACCCACTCTATCACTGAGTGTTTAATCACAGCCTCTTTCAGTTGCCCTTCTTCACCCAAACCACCCTCTTACTTTGTGGTCATATTCAAAACTAAAAAGTGTTTTTAGTATAAATAGACAGAACTTACTAAATGGAAACATATTTCCTCTTGGTTCCTGCCTTATATGATTGTTATTGTAATATTCATGTTCAAAGGACTCAGACGACTTATTTTTAGGTTCAGCCAAAATGGCCCGGTAGCCTGAAAAAAACAGCCACACATAGAGCATCACCTCAGCACTCCATAAATCTGAATGACTACTTCTGTGTGCTTTGACTATAAAAACATGCTATTCAGAAAACACAGTAAATGCTGCTTTTAAGAAAATAACTAAGCTGTAACTTTTGAAGCCGGTGCTGTGAAACATATCTTCTGTATAACATTATTTCTAATCACAGAGCCCACTTTGCAGTATTCAGAGATGCTCTAAAGGCAGCCTGTTGAACTTTCATGCCAACTCAGTAATGCATGCCTACTATGCTTTGCATTGAACTAGCATTTGCTTTTATGAACAAATTAGGTATTACTCTCAGAATATTCAACTCATTTCCTTCTCAAATTTGAAAGGAAATGAATTGCAACTGTTAAAGCTCATACACATATCCCTATCCAAGAAGGGTCACAAATAGAACAGAATAGATACTGAAGATACATTTAAGATACAGCAGTCTATTATACACAAGAAGTTGTTTAACATCTACAATTAAATGAACGTTAATCATAAAATCGTCCATAATCTGGACCTCCTGGCCAGAGCAGGAAGAACAAAACTGCTTGGGTTTTTTTATTTGTTTGTTTCCCGGCCATGTCTTGCAAACCTCCAGGGTCAGAAGTTCCATAACCTCTGCAATGATCTGTTTCAGTTCCTAGTTATCCTCAGGGATTCTTACCCCTTTTGTAAGCCAGTCAGAACTTCACCTGTTCAGCATAGACCATTGCCTCCTATTCTCCTGCTACGCCACTTCAGCAAAGAACCTGACTCCATCTTCTGGGTAGCAGTAAGTAGCTGAAGGCTGCTGCTACATCCCAAGTCCCTCACATTCTCCTCAGGTGTCACATGTGTCAGTCCCCAAACTATGTAAGTGGCCATCCACTGAACCCCCTCTATTTCACCTAACACCCTTCTGGGACTAGGGTATAAGTGACAAATCACTAATTCTGGCTGCAACTGAACAAATCTTCAGTTAGCATTAATTTGGTTTTAAGTAAGTGTAATAGTAATAGTAGCTCTATGAGTTATCATATATTTTTAGATTTGATATAAAATGAATGCATTTGTTTGCTAAAACATGATCACTCTTTAGTTATTTTTAAATGAATTTTTCCCTGTGCATGGAGTCTACATTAGAAACGGATAATATCACATGAAAAAAAAAAAAAATCTGTGTATCTATTTCCAGACCTTTTTCATGTTCTTATTTGGAAGACCTAGTCCTGCAAGATTGTAATTAGGTGACTAATAATACCATTTTTCATTTGCCACACTAGTGTAACTTTTGGCTCAAAGGGTGTTCATCTACAAACCAAGTTGAAAATAAAAACGTATACTGATGAAAGGTACACCATATACTCTTATTGAAGAAAAAAGCAAGAATTCAGTCTGATAGTCTGATCCTTACTTCGATCACACTCTTCAATTGCTCGGGCAGCTTGGGATGGTTTTAAGTATCTCACATAGCCCAAACCTTTACTTTCTCCAGTGGTCTTGTTCTTAATAATGCTGCAATATTCAATGTCTCCGTACATCTAAAATGATTAAAAAGCATATTAATTTACCATAAATAAAAATGTATTAGCATTTTATCTTTTAAGCTCTTCCGATAAGCAAAATTCTATTTAAGATAACAATCAACAAATACTGAATTAGTACCTTAAACTTCTCCCGGAGATCCTCCTCTGTATAGGATTTTGGTATCATAACAAAGATTCGTGTAAGTTCTTCATCTTCAACATCTCGGTGGCTGCCAGAAGCTCTTGATTGTGCAATGAATACCTTTAAAAATATATAAATATACACACACACACACAAATATACATATACACAGACATTAATTACTGGAGAAAGTCTTAACTAGCTATCAATAAGCAAGAAAAAAGTTTGTTGTTAAACAAATCTTCGTCTTTCACAGTCTAGATTTCCCGATTTGAAAAAGAGATCCCTGATAACAGATGCACCTATAACAAAAAACTAAGCTAACCTATTTGCTAAGTATGGTGCATCTCAGCATTTTTCCAAACAGAAGTTTTCCTGAATTCGTAAGTCAGGAGTGCATCAGGCCTGATTCCACAGCACTGCCAATGTCAAGGTGGCAAGTGGGCTAGCAGCAAATGCACTAACATAACAGGCCAGCCCTAACATAGCAATATCTACAAAACTAGCCAGCCAATGAAGCAATTTAATAAGGCCCTGAGCTCAGTGACAAATTCTGTGAGAAAATACTTTTACATCTCAGTAACTGTTCTAAAATACAGGAAATCTTCCACTGTTTAAGCCATTCCTAGCTTCTCATTATTTGGGGAACATGAAAACAATTCAAGAGGTTAAAAGTTGCCATCAGGCTCTGCATAGTAAAACAAAACATGAAAAAGAAAAAGTTTTGACAAACAAAACTACAAAATTAAAAAAAAAAAAAAAAAAAAAAAAAAAAAACAAAAAAACAATANCCTTGTCTTAACCTTAGTTAATACATGCATTATACACATTCCCTTGAAATAAAAAAAAAAAAAATAAAAAAAAAAAAAAAAAAAAAACAGAAAAAAAACCACTGCATGCTCTCCAGCGCTGCAGCAGCTCCGAGAACACACATGGGCGCTTCAGGTTGGCCCGGAGCTACCCACAACCACGAAGGCTCACTCCGAGGAGTATAACGGGCAGGGGACTGACCCAAAAATGGGGCCAGAGAGTGGCGTTAACCGGATGGAGCGGCCTCGCGAGAAAGGCCGCAGCCGGGAAGCGCGGGCCGCCGCCATGGCGGGCGGGGGACAGTACCTTGATGGGTTTGGTGTCGGGGGCCAGGCTGCGGCCATGCATCGCCTCCATGGCGCGGCAGGCCTGTGAGCTGCGGGCGAACTTGATGAAGGCGATGCCGCGGGACTCGTTGGTGCGCCTGTCGCGCAGGAGCCAGATGTTCTGGATGTCGCCGAAGGGGGCGAAGCTCTCGCGCAGCAGCGCCTCGCCCGTGTCCTTGCCCAGCACCACGAACACGCGGCTGTTGGGCGGCTCGTCCAGGCACTCGGCCGACAGGCGGAACCCGCCACTGCCACTGCTCTCCTCCATGGCCGAGCGGCCGGCGAGCTCCCGCGCGGCCGGTAACCGGTGACTCTTCTCGGGCGAGGGCGGCGCGGAGCGCTCGCTGCTCTCCTTCCGCCCAGGCGACAACATGGCCGCTGCGCGCGCCGCCCCCTGCCGGCGGGGAGGCGCCTGCGCGGCGGGAGACGGCAGGAAGAGGCGGGCGCAGCTAAACGCACAGCTCAACTTAACCCCAGTCTCCCCGCCCGCAGCGGATAATACCGGTTTTTACCAGGTTGCCTTAAACCAGAGCCCGCCCCCGCGGGGGCGGGAGGCGGCCACATAGAGCCGCGGCTCTGTGAGGAGAGGCTGTTACGGTGGCCGTCCTGGCGGGGCCATATGGGCTACTGGCGAGCTCTGGACCTACGTAGGAAGAGGAGTGTTTCATGAGCAACACTTACAATTTTTTTTAATAACTTAAAGTTTATTAAAAAAAAATAAAATGTCTCATTTGAGTACTGAATAGTGCTGAAGATACAGGATATCTTGTTGACACGGTATAGGTGGGCTGTAAAGCGATTTGATATAAAAATGTAGTCTTTCGGCGTGGGGAAGAAGCCTGCGGAAGGAGGGCAGCGCTGCCGGGGCCTTCATGTTGCCTCCTCGCGGTCACGTGGCTCACGTGGAGTGGCCGTTGGGACCGTTAAGAGCGCCCAGCCCGCCCGCTACTTGCCGCTCCCGCCAGAAAGAAAGCGCGGCTTAACCCGCCCCTTGGGCCTCCGACAACCAATGAGAAGAGAGCGTACTGAGTTAGTCTGCCCGTGATTGGACGCTGCTCTTGACGTCACCTGCCCCGCTCTCGTCGAGGGCGCAGAGGCTCCTGAGGCCGCTGGGGAGCGGTTCGGGCCTGCCCGGTTTGAGCAGCGCGGGGGCCCCCGGCTTGACTGGGAGCGGCCGCTGTCCCGGGGACATCGGGCTTCTTTCCATGCGGCCAGGATTAGGTTATTATAAAGAATTCCTTGAGGCTGTATTTCTGGAGAGGACTAGTCCTTGTGAGTCTCCCTGTCTGCACTGCCGTGGTAATTTTCATGTTTTAATAGACATGGGAGCATCTGTTGGAGTAAGGAATATTCTGGATGTGTGACTGGGATACAGCTCTCGAGCCATTCTAAGGGGCACTGAGTTGACTAGGGAAATGCTGAGTTGCCTCCCTATTTCTAGATAGGTCTTCTGGCCAAATAATAATTAAAAAAATAGGGATGTTTTCTCTTACCATTAAAGTAGCTCTAGGAAAGCAATAAGGTGACTTTAGGCTACTTCAGAGGTTTCTGAAGCAATGGTACAAATTCTGCATCTCTTAGAGATGGAGAAAAAAAATATATTGTGGTGCTTTTTCCCTATTTTTGATAAATTGGTAATTCATTCAAGATCATCAATAACCAGACAAATTTAATATATTTAAGAGGTGGTGTAAGAAATCTTTGAACAGAGTCTTATCCAAATGTAGGTTTATAATTAAATCTCAAATTTTTATTTGTTGGAGAAACTTAATTTTATTCCTGATGGAAGACAAATATTCTATAAAACGGTGGAAGGAGATAGGACCAACAACAGTGATCTTGTCTGTATCATGTGTAAATTTCTCTTGATTTTTTTTTTTTTTGTCATAGATCAAAATGGGTGATGTTGAAAAAGGCAAGAAGATCTTTGTGCAGAAATGCTCTCAGTGCCACACAGTTGAAAAAGGTGGAAAGCATAAGACAGGCCCAAATCTTTGGGGATTATTTGGCCGCAAAACAGGACAAGCTCCAGGATTTTCTTATTCAGATTCTAACAAGAACAAAGGTAAAGCTAACAGATGGCATGGATGAGGTAGAGTGCTGGAGGGAAAGGATATGGAATTCTCAAAAGCCTTTTTCTTTAGAGGTGCAATAGAAAAACATTCAGAAGAATGACTCTTAAAATCATCTGCAGTACTGCAGATGAATCTGAGTTATAGTTTCAGAAGCAAATATTCAGTCCCTAAATTAAAAGGAAATTTTAGCAATATCTAGCATGTCAGGTCAGAATGTGCATCTTTTACAGAATTGTGTAGTATCAACACACAGATTTCCATTTTTGAGTGCTACTAGATTTTGTTTGCTGCTCACTACCCTCTACTGGTGTTGTGCTGTGCAGCAGTTTCACTCAACTTGACAAAACAGTCATTGACCAAAACATTAGGGCTTCTTTGTGTGACTCAAAGACAATGTATGAATTATTTATTGCATTGATACAGAAATATGAGTTAAATATTAAAAAAAAAATCTTATGTACAATTTACTCATTTTCCTCTTGTATTCTAGGCACATTATTTGTAAGAGCACCACGTTTCAGATTTGAGATGCTTGGTATCTTGATGCATATGAGGCAAGTATTGCATTTTATTGTGTTTGTTTTTCAGGTATTACCTGGACTGAAAGTACACTGATGGAGTACTTGGAAAACCCCAAGAAATTTATTCCTGGAACAAAAATGATATTTGCTGGCATTAAAAAGCAGAGTGAGAGAGCTGATCTTGTTGCATACTTGAAAAAAGCAACCACCTCCTGAAACATTGCAGTAGCAGCTGTAGTATCAGTGAAAAATGTTTTGAAGTTTGACTATCTCAGGTTTTAGTATTTTGATGTTAATTGTTAATTAGGGACTGGCCTTAGCAAAATTCAAATAAAAGTGTGTTTTAAGATGCTAAGTCTTCCTGACAAAACTTTATACATGATGTTGTATATATGTCAAAAAAAATTGTGGAATCTTTCTCTGTTTCTTTGTGATTCTTTCTCTGAAGAGATTTAAGAGCTTGATTTTGCCACTAGCTATCAGAACATTCATTGAAACTAGCAGTTGTGGCTATATGTACTGCTATGCAAATAGGAAACTGCCTGTAATTATTAGGGTTGAGAATGAAATGAAGGGGGGGAGTCCTCAGAGTGTCAGCTGGAAGCTACTATTCAGCAGATGACAAATAACAGTCATTTTAAAAGAGCACTGCATAAGGGTGATGGGACTGGGATATCAGTAATATCAGATATTTTTAGAGGAAAAGTAAACTTTCAGTAACCATAGTCTGAAAGAACCATGAGGAGATAATTTGAATATCTTAGACCTTTGTGTTTGAAATATACAAGCCCACTCGCAGTACTATTAGTGTTCTTTTGTGTATTAAAATAGCATCTGCCAGCCAGGAGCCTTTCACAGTTGTGCATTTTTTTTTACCAATTGAGACAAATTTATTCAGCTATCCTCTCAGGTGTAGAATGGTATTAGTGATAGGTATTTCCTTCAAAGATTGATGAAAGTTATTACGGTCTTCCTAAAACCTACCCATGAATCTCTTCTCTACCATTTGAAGTGTGATTTACAAGTAAATTCTGTTTCACAAATGTTACAGGTTAAAATATACTTCATTCAACTAAGGTTCCTTAATGCCACTGCGGAAAGGAGCAGTGCTACAAAACTAATTTGCAGTGGGATAGATTCCCATATTCTCTTTGTTACCTGCACTGTTCCATCCTTTACCTGCTAGGGGTTTTAACCAGTTGTCTTACAGCTCCAAAGAGGTGCAGTTCTATTTTAAGCAAGTGAATAACTGGAAGGTAAAAGTTCTGCGGTACAACTGGGTGGTTACCTGCTTTTCCTTCTGTGTTGGGGCTATAAGGTACTCTCTTTTCTAGTGCTTCACATAAAGGTGCGTTGAAGATGAGCCGCCTGTAGCCCTGTGCAGGATACCTGTGGGATTAGGAGGGTGATGCAGAAAGCCACGAAGGGCTGCAGCTCATGGATGTGCCCACGCGCGGAACTGCAGCGCGGGCTCTGGTGTAAAGTTGACGCGAGCGTTTCGGCTGGAACGACACGGGCGAGGCTTGTTTACACCCGAGCTCGCAGGAAGCAAAACGAAACCGCTCCACGCGCCTGGGGGAGCAGCGCCGCGAGCGCCCGAACGAGCCGCCCGCAGCGCGGCGGCCGCGCTCCCCTCAGCGCCGACACGCGGCGCCGCCCGCGCCT
>VWPW01005877.1:23284-49225 GCA_013389825.1 Crypturellus undulatus
GGCTGCGCGGCCGCCGCTTCAGCAGCGGGACGGGACGTGCTCCACGTGCGCGCGGCAGCCCCGGCCCCGCGGAGCCAGCGCGCTGCGCAGAGCCCCGCCGCGGAGACTGAGGAAACTGAATTTACTTGTCTGGGGCTTAGAATAATAATTAATAAAGGAAATGAAAAAATAAAAAGTGCGGTTATTCCCTCTGCCTTCTGAAGTGGCTCCAGTAACGCTATAAACACGCTCACTGTCGCCACCTCCCCACTCTCCGGCGGTCCCCCCGCGCAGTGTCCGCGCAGCCCAAACGGCGGGCGGCTGCTCGAGGCGGCGGCAGGAGGGATTGGGGGGGAGGCGGCCGCCGCGCCCCCCCCTCCCCCCCGCGGCACTTGCGATCCCTCCTTCCCTCCCTCCTCCTCCTCCTCCTCGTCGCCGCCGCTGCTGCCTCCCCGCGCGGCTCGCGCGTCCTCCTCTTCGGCGGGCTCCGCAGCGGCACTTGGCAGCAAGCGCTGCCCGAGCGCGCCCCGCCGGCACCTCCTGCCCGAGCGCCGCGAATCGAAGAAATATCTCTAATAATAATAACAGTACTAGCAGGGGAGCGGGGCACGAAGAGGAGGACCCGTCGGGGCGGGCGGCGGCACGTGGCGGCGGCGGGGCATGCCCCCCTGAGCCCCACACGCCGGCACCATGGCGGCCGACGCCGACCTCGACGTGGCGGCGGTGGAAAGTTTCCTGGAGAGGCACCCGGAGCTGGTGGAGAAGTGGCTGCAGAGGAAAAACGCGCCCCGCGCATCGGCGCCCGGCCCCGCCGAGGAGCAGCGCGGCCCCGACGGCGGCCCCGTGCCCGGTGCCGCCGGGGGCGGTCTGCAGCGGCGGGCGTCGCAGAGGGAGCTGCGGAGGAGCTTCGCCCGCTCCAAGGCCATCCCCGTGAACCGCACCTACGACGAGCACGTGCACGGGCGCGCACAGGAGCCGCTGAGCAGCGCGCGGCGGCGGGCGCTGCTGCGCAAGGCGAGCTCGCTGCCGCCCACGACGGCCACCATCCTGAGCGCGCTGCTCGAGTCCCGAGTCCGCCTGCCCCAGTACCCGCCCGGCGCCCTGACCGGCAAGCGCCACCTCCGCGAGCGCAACGAGCGCCAGTTCTTCCTCGAGCTGCTCAAGGACATCTCCAACGACCTGGACCTCGCCAGCCTCAGCTACAAGATCCTCATCTTCGCCTGCCTCATGCTCGACGCCGACCGCGGCTCCCTCTTCCTCGTGGAGGGCGCCGCGGCCGGCAAGAAGAGCCTCGTCTCCAAGTTCTTCGACGTGCACGCGGGCACGCCGCTGCTGCCGTGCGGCTCGTGCGAGGGCAGCGACGAGGTGCAGGTGCCCTGGGGCAAGGGCATCATCGGCTATGTGGCCGAGCACGGCGAGACTGTCAACATTCCCGATGCCTACCAGGTAGGAGCCGCTTAGGGGAGGGATGACGTGGGGGTATTTGGTGGCTGCTTTTATTTCCAAAAAGAACTTGGGAATCTGCAGAAGGAAAATGTTAAAAAATGAACCCGACAGTCCTGACAACAAGACTTGGTGGTGTCCGTCTCGCTAGCGCTGTTGCCGTGTTCACACTTCTGCTTGTGGCTTCACACATGCCCATGGCGCAGAAGATGGTGAGCGTTTTCCATCCTCCTCTCAAGGGCCTTATAACCTGCCCTTTGAGCCTCCTCCAAGGAGTTTCTTTGGGCTCGACTCTTAGAGAGGCTGTGGCTTGAACTGTGAAATGCAATCCTGCCTTGGGAGCAGAAAACCTCCTTGGCTTGAGAAGTGCCGGCTTCTGAGTATTTGTTAGTGCTTCACTCAAAGCTTAAAATCACTGCTCTGCCTTGGTCCTTCGGGTTGTTCCTGACACGTAGGCAGGGGATGGTGCCTCACACCCCTAAGGTTCCTGACAAAAATAAGAATCTGAGAACTCCAGATTTTGTGCATTAGGCTCCTGGAAAGCCACAGAAAGCTGGATGATGCATGTCTTTAGGAAGTAGGGGAATGACTGTTGTGCAAAGTCTAAATTTGCTCAAGAATAATAACAATAATCAATATAAACGCAACGACTCTTGATAGCAAACTATGCATGGCAGATGCATGAAAACTAGGAGTGGATTATTCAGGCTAAATGTATTTTGGGCAGAACATTTATTTATTTGTCACCTATTAGAAAATGCCAGGCACGTCACAGATCCCGAAGACTGAGAGGGATTTCCAAAACGAGTTCAAAGGGAAAGAACAGAGCTTGGTTTAAAAAAAAAGTGTGTGATATTCAGAATAAAATGTTGTCTCACCTGTAATAAATTCAAAGCTTCCTTTCTTCCTTTCTATTTTTCTCCATTACATGCTTTCTTTACCATCTTATTTTTTAATATGGCTTTCCCTTCTAAAATAATTCTCTTTCCAAAAGAACTGCTGGTTGTGGTTAAGCTGAAGATGTTCTCAGTCTGAAGTGGCTGAAGAGACTGAAGGATATTTGAGTTTGGTTGTACAAGAGTTCAGTCTGTCTTTATAACTGCTGCCTTTTTCTTGTTCCCAGGCTCCCTGGGTCGCTCTAGATACTTCTTTTTGGGGGTGAGAAGGACACTAGAATGGCATGTTTTCTAGTCCTAGGGGATTTTTTTGAGGTGTTTGCTCTATTTACTTCCCTGTAAAAAAAGATGTTACTTTAAACTGGTTATTCTTTGTTTCACCATGATAATTAAAAACAATCTCTGAAGTTGCCATTTCCAGTATTATTTATATTATACTCTTGTCTGGCTTCCATTCTTCATGGGATTCAAAGATTATAAATAATACACTTCCTTGTCTATTTAAGCCCTAAGTGCATTAGTTGCAGTAGAAGGGAAGTCATAAACCAAGTTTACCCTGTAATTTTATCAGTTGCAGCTTCGCTGCTTTCAGCAGAGTTACTTGTGATTAATTCTAGTGCAAAAGAAACTTTAGACCTTGTAACTTTAATGAAGTTTTCCTTGATAATAAAATGAGGGATCTGCCTTCTGTTGTTTCTGACTTGGCACAGTTTATCTTTTGTTACCCGGGGTGTGTACAGCCCTTGTGCATCATTAAAAAGAGACCTTTCTGATTCAATAGTCTAGAGTGAAGAGCCCTAAGGAGGTTTAGCTCTATATGCATAAAGACAGCTGTTCTGCTTCAGATTATCATAGGTCTCACAGTATAGTGCTTTAAAAATTAATACATATGGTGATATGATTTTTGTCAGCGCTGCCACTGATGATGGAGATGTTTAATCAACCATCAGGTTAAAAAAGCACCAAACCAACTTCGTTAGGCTGGCAGGTAGAGTGGTAGGAAAAGGGGCAACTCTGCTGAAGAGACCTTTTACACTGATGCTTCTTATCCAGTCACGAAAAGCCTTTTATTATATTAGGTGAAACAAACATCTCTAGCTGAATTCTGCTTGTTCTTGAAATTAACAAACTTGTTGGAAAAGAGGTAAAGATATTTCTCTATTATCAGTTAGTTTACAGGGAAGAAGACAGGATTGGGAAATTTAATTTACAATCAGCTACCATTTATTTTTCTAAAGGGAAAATGATTTTTCTGAAGAGCAAAAGAAAAACAGCTTATCAGATAGATGTTTTGATGAAGGAGGAAGAAAGAAAAAAAATATTAGAAGAAGTCACAATAAGATGTGTACTTATAAGCTGGAGAAAATGCAGTACAGGATGATCAGAAATGATTTTCCAGTACAAGTCAGTCTTTAGAAAGCAAATTTAACCAAATTAGTGGAATTAAAGTCAAGTAAAACCAAAGACAAATTGATCTCTCCCGGTTCTTCTGGCTTCTCCTCTGTAATCCCTTTCTAAGCTTAGGCCAATTGAACTACAACTAATGCACACACAAGCCTTCAGACTAAATTTTAAAAATCCCAGATCACTTATGTATAGGTATTGACCTGTTTTATTTACTTATAGCTACAACTCTGAGTTAAAGTCTTAGTGAGTTATGAGTATCCATTTGCTCCTGCTGTTTTATGGTAGTATAACAAAGTTTCCTGCTTACTGGTGTAAGCATTTTAGTCTGGGAGTTCCCCCATGAGAAGGGCTGTTTATGTAGAAGGTTGTGAACCGAATGCATGAGAGCCAAGGCTTATTACACAGGGTAACTGTTTGTTACCATCAGTATTAACAGCATCTCTTTCAATTTTAAAGAGCAGTTAATGCATTAAGACTGGGAACCCTGAGAGGTTCAGTTCTGTGCATGGGAAGTACTTAGGACTGTTTTATTCTTGCAGCGCTTGGCAAGGAGGCACTAAACTCCTGTATTCATTTTAGTACTACCTCTTAGAGGGACAGTTTGCTTTTTAAAGAGCAGAGATGAAACATGGTGAGCAAAAATAACTTTTAAAAACGCAATTCTGTGCAATGTAGAAGAAATTAAGTTAAGATTTTTGTTGTGCACTAAACATGACTAGAAAGTACCACAGGGGGTGCAAAAGATTATTGAAATAGTTAAGAAATACAGACTGCTTTAACATGATTCCCACAAAAGGGAAAGCCCCATTCCTCTATTCCATGATGCAAAACTTAGGGTAATTTAAAATTCTGAGTATGAATCAGTAAATTAGTATAAAAAGAACGGTGACACATTCTTATACACATTCTTATTATAATTATCTCCAAATCTGCCCAGAACAGACTAGTCCCCACCACAGGGGGTTGTGTCGGGTTCCCCACAGGCTCTCCGGAGGGTGAAGCTGGGGCTTTCCTGGGGCTGGGCCTGGGTTATGGCAAGAGGGGCCCAAGTAATCGGCAGGGGCAGGAGCTGAGCTTTGGAGGCACAGCTGGCACCTCTGCTGTCCTCTTGTTTCTGTATGTGATCAGTCCTCTGCGGAGGGAGCAGTTTCTGACTGAAGTGTAGGATTTCCTCAGGCCTTATTAGGTAATGCTGTTTCTGCTCATCTCTTGGAAGTGCCTACTGGAAATAGAAATTCCTGTAGAAAGGCAGGATTGCAGAGAAGGGTGTTTTGTCCAAAGTCATCTAAGGACTCCCTGTTCTCTGTTTCACATCCCTCCATGCTGCTTTTCTTGGGCAGTGCTAGGAGAGTCACTGGAACGCTGCAAAGTAGGATGTAGACCTGTGGTGATAGCCTGCAGGTCTCATGAAGTAACACGATGCCACACGGTGCGCGGATGGGGCCAGGGCAGGGAGGTTGCCTCGCTGACCACCCGCCAGGCTACCTGTCCTCGCCAGGACAGGCCAGGAGCTCTTGCTTGAGGCAGTAGGGTCAGCATTGCCATGGTCTCACGGACACACAACAGCCAGTAGCCACCCCGGGTGCCCCTGCTGTAGCTGGTTCATCAGCTGTAACGGGCACTGGGGTGCTGGGCACGGGTGCCAGGTGGGGGCTGTTTGCCGCGGGCTCCCTGTGGCTCAGAACAGCCCCAGGTGCAAACGGGAGCTGCAGGAGGGAGCACAGGAGCCCTGCTTGGAAGGCCTCGCTGCAGAGGCAATCTGCCTGTGGCAGTTCTGGCGCTTGGCGAGCTTTCCCTGCGTCCCACCCGGGCAAACTGTTGGGAAATTAACACGTGTGGGGCATTACACACTTAAAGTTGGTGCCAAACCAGAGTCCTGCACGTTCCCAGCACTGGTCTGAGGGAGTGCTCAAATGCATAGGCCTTTCTAGGGAGGAGGTAACCAGGAGGACTTCATAGCATCAGTAGGTTCATAGTTATTTATTTATTTAAAAAATTAAGCTACCTGATCTTTCAGTTAACCTATATGGCACTTGGTATCCAACATCAGAAAGATGTAGTAGTAGTAGGTTCTGGTCTTCACTTCTTCTTAACTTTAACTCTAGGCAGTCAGATGTTGAGCAGTTTCAAACCTATAATTTCCCTGCGAGTTTTCATATGTTGCTGGGAAAAGAGGTTTGGGGGTCTTCAGTCACCATTTTGGTGCTGGTAAAGCGTGCAAATATAAGATGAGAAGGGTTGTAGCTTTACATAACATGGATTTGAACTCTTTGATGTGATTGTATTCCTCATAATTGTTATAATGGAAAATAAAACTAGGGAGATTTCAGAGAAGGGTTGGAAATATTCATCTGACGGAATGTCTTTATTTCAGCAAGTCTCTAATGATTCAAGGTAGAGCAAGCTGTTTGGGTTTCCTTCTGTCCTAAATAGCCTGTGTGGGACACTTACACCCATCTTGTTATGTTTCTGGCATGAATTATGGAGCTATTTGCTGCACCTACATTGCCACGGTTTCTGAGTAGTCTAGCACATGTATTTGTGGGTGGCAAAGTACAGATAGAGACATGATGAAGAGGGGATAGCTGTGGATATGAAGCACCTGGATTTCTCTCTGCCCCATGTCTTGTGGTGTTGAGCTCTGTTTTCTGGGTGAAGTTCATGGTCTCAGCCATAGAGCTGGCCCAGGATTCCTTCGTGTGTTGGAGGGGTGAGGGGAAGATTGTTGGAAACCCCTACTTTTGAAAGGGTCTTTCTGGTTATACTATGGAAAAATCAGAACCTACAAAAGGGGAAATCCCTGCTGTGTATGTTCTGGGACTGATGACACAGGTGAGCATGTTCTTTCAATTACTAAACTTAAAGTTGCTGCCCTTCTTAATTCAGTGTAAAGCTTTGGGGTGTTGTTCTACAGACACTGTAGAAAATGAATTTCTTTTCAGGTTAGAATATTCAAGTGTACATGGAAATGTAGTCAAAGCACTCAATAGTATCAGCTGTATGCTGTGGTATATTATGTGTCATTTAGACACTTTTTTTTTTTTTTAAGCAAAGACTTTCAGCCAAATGAAAAGTAGACTCTTTCTTTGCCGTAAGTAGAGCTTAGCATTTTTGCATATTGGATATACATTTCACTTTTCCCCAATCCAAATCCTTGCACTTCTGTGGAGCTGCAGAATATACATGTATATATAACCACATGCAAAACAAGAAGAAAACATACAAATCAATAGAGCAATTGGAATCAAACAAAAACTGACATTATAGATATTTTGTAAATGCTAATGGAAATATCTTTTAAAGGAAAGGAGAGTAACTTCATCAAATGGAACTCTAAAGGCAGAGTGATCTCACACACTGCTAGACCAGTGCGGGAAAGATAGAGAAGAAAGCTGATGCAGTGGGATCAGACATGCAGAATGCTAAGCACTTTTTCCAGGAAGTTGGCTGCCCTAAACTTAATGAGCTGTGTTGATATGCACGTATAATATTCACACACACTGCCTAGGTGAAGGACACTCAAAGTTCCCTTTCAAGTGCTTAACACTTGCAGGGATTTCATTAGTTTTGTCACTGAAAATGACAGGTTTTAAGTCCGAAAGACAAATGTATGTATATGAACATTGTAGTTGCTCATTTGTTTGACTCCTCTTTTCCTGAACCTAATTTGTTTTCAGATTCAGATCACCAGATTTGCTTTCAGTTGTTTTCATGCGTGATTGCCATGAAAATTGCTCATTTGTCTAAATATATTCTGTGCTGTCAATCATATTTAGATAAGTGAATGTCTAGTGTATACTTATTGCTTAGTTAAAGGTTCTTTCATATATAAAATTGGTTGATCAATCCCTTTATTTTATCAGTGAGCTTTATAGAAAGATGTTCTGGAAGATGATACTTCTTTAGAAAAATAAGAATGTTATTTAAAATGCATGACTTAATCATAAACTCATAGAAAAGAAGGGAGATTTTTCTAACTATATGGTAGTCTCTATGATGTAACAATCTAGTATAACATAGTTCAATTATATATTTGATTAGAGTAAGTCAGTGACTCGGTGAATGAAGGGCCTAATCTTGCAGTTCTAGTTTTAGCACAAATCTCATCAAGTGTAAGACTGAATAAAGATTTAGTTTGGCTTGGTTGTGGACTGGGTTATTTTCAATGTTTGATTATTTTCCAAAACAAATAGATGTTTCACTGTAGTTGTAATTTTAGGTTACTGTGTTTTTTATTATATAACAAAATTAATATAATATAGAAGAGTATTTATATTATACAAGTTAATTAGTTTAACTTTTCATCTTATTTGACAAATTACTGAAAACAAACATCTCAAGCTAATGGTTTAGCCTCATCCCTTACAAGTATTTACTGAATAATGTATTAGTAAGACAGTGTCAACTTTATACTTGACAGTGCACCTCTAATGAGTATGAGTTTGTTATATTTTTGATTTTTATCTCTACAGATCCTTGAAAAATCTGAAGTGTTTCATGCTCATTCTAAAAAATAGTTGCATCTCTTCAGAGATTGCTTTAGTTAGTTGTCTTTTGTGCTCGTGTTTCCTCTCTATCAGTATCTGTTCTAGTGGTTACTGCTTTGTCTGTTTCTTGTTTCTGCATAGTATAATTTATCATATATGATTTTTATAGAGAAGAGCAGCTAGAGCATTTATTGTTCAGTTTTGTATTTAGTGTTCTTAATGTTATGCTCTGAGTCCGAATAGTGTACTGGCTTTTGGATTACTCTTTTGTTTGCTATTGAAGCTGATAGAACATAAATTAATAAATTGAATAGGTCTTTTTCCAGTTACAGTTCTTCTACTCCTGCCAGGTCTCAAGGCTCCTGGAGCATAGCTTCTTGTAAAGTCAATCAAAACAATCTTAAATCAAATTTCTCCTTCCCATGCTGTTCAGTAATACAATAATATGCTGCTTAACAAAGCTCCCAAACATATTTTACTCTTTCATTACCTGTCTTTGACACTGTTTTAGCTAATGTGATCCTGATCAGAAACATAAGTATAGTATATTCAAAGTAAACTTGCCTGACATTTTTTGGTTTTGATTTCACTGTTACCCTGAGTAGGGTAACTACTAACTGTAGCATATGGTAGGCCAGACCTGTTATGCAAGAGTCACCTTGTATCCTTCTGTTCTAATAACACCCTTTAGTGTCATCAGGATTTGCAGAGAAAACTGTGACATAGATTTTATTGCTGGGAACGCTCAGACAGGTGATTCAATTTGCATTATATTATTTGACTGGCTTGTTTTAGGATTATTTTTTTATTTTGTCTTAATCATGTTAATAGTACCAATTCAAATAGTACTAATTGCATAAGGACACAACATGATTTTTTCTCAGTATCTAAAAAAACATAAACCCTTTCCTAAAGTAGCTATTCAATTTTGTTCAGTGTTTTTTTGCATAGGGACTTCAGATTCACATATCCTAATATCCAGTTCTGCACTCGGGTAATTTTGCTATCGATTTCAGAAAAAGGAGGAATAGATCCTAATGCACTTTTAATGGAGTTTTTGTGTTATTTTCTGCTCGAAACTGTCTCAAAGTGATTGAAGGAGATCCTTATTAAATATTTGTCCCACTCCTATTAGTAAAACAGATGATTAGATTTCAGTAGATTTCTTTATAGTCCTATGGTCAGATTTGTGAACTGATTTTAGGATCACAAGGATAAATTCAGGGGAGTTAGGCACTATATAACTCAGGTGCGATTCAAGCAATCTGAAGCTCCAAGTGCATCAAAATAGTAAGTATCGTGTAAGATCGGAACTTGTGGCTCTATTCTACATTTTAAGTTTTCAGCTGACATGATGAAGGCCAGGAGATCTTAGTAAATCCACAGGCACTTATCTAGAAGTTGCTGCTAAGAATTCATGTTATTAACAACTGCTGTTCCAGCTTGTAGCTCTTCTGATGCTTATGTTCTTGATCACTTTCAGGTTATACATTTAAGATGATCTTCACAGTCAAAAGAACTAGAAGCTTTTTGGGGGGAGGCGGGGGGAATGGGAGTAATGAAATACAAGATTCTGATATCATTACATTGTTCTAGAATCCTAGAAAACAAACAAAAAAAAACTTTGCACCCTACTTTGTTTTTTATTCTATACAATCCCGAAGATGCTTGGATATGCTTAAAGATTGTCAATCAGTGAGAAAAGACAAAAGAAGTGAGACTGCAGTGTCATTGCTCCAGCAGCTGAAATACTGGCATTTGGTTTGATGAATCCAGTCTGCTCTCTTCTCTGCATTTCCTTGATTGAACATCACATTTTACAGGGTGATATTTCTCCAAAGAAGATTTTACAATCAATAAATAATTTCAGTCAAGATAAGGCTTATCCTGTAGAATAACTCCTTGTTGTTGGCAGTTCTGAAATTCTCATTAAAAGTGCCTCAGTCATTACAGTTTGAATGGGTCTCCTACATCTGGAAATGTCATTATACAGAACCAAAATAGTAAAAACAATTATATTGTTTTGTTTTTGGTAATGTTTTAATTAGTCAGTGAAGATTTTCCATTAGAGATCATCAGATTTTATTGTATGAAAATACTGCCAGTATAATATACAAGTGGTAAGTTTTCTCAAAAAATAGTATATTTTGTATCTTCTGTCTCTAATTTCTGAATGCAAGCCTTGACTATAAACACTAATCTTGAAAGCAAATACTCGTTAGTATTATCACCATTAATATTCCTTAGCACCCACAAGCGCAGACAAATTGAGTTTGCATCCCCAAATGTTTGCAGGCTTATGGCCTCTCTCTGATTTAGCAGCTTTGTTATCAGCTGCTAAACAGGCCTCCTTGCTCAAGGTGACTAGCCTGTAAGGAGAGGTAGATGTAAAATTGTGTGAGCTCCTCAGTCTCCACAGTTCATAGCTGGGCATTTGAGTTTTTATTGATGCTGTTAAATCTAGCAGGACCTGTCAGCTAGTGCCACTGTGTACATCCTATTGCAACCTTTGCATCCTATTGCACTGCAGTAATGCAGCAAAGTAGGGAGGGGGAAGACACAAGACAGTATATAGTGCAGGTCAACCAGCCATTTGTCTGTCTTATGCACATGTTGTATCACTCAGCAATGTTAATGCTGGCAGAAGTAGTATTTTATTTTGTTTCTGTGTCTTTCATCATCACTTTCCCTTAATGCCACTGAAATGAAATTCTTGACTGCTTTTCCACTCAAGGTCATAGAAAAGGTTCCAGTTTGTGTTTTGATAAATGTAATTTTTATCTAGTTCTTGTAGAGTTTTTCTCCTCTCTACTTTCTGTACTGTACCTGCACTACCTATAGCCTCTACGCCAGGGGTGCAATGCCCTTCATCAAAGGGCATCCAGACCTCTAGTACAAATGGATAATCTGATATTACCAGATGGCAGTAAGGCTGGAATAGGTTGTTGCAGCTGTGTCTAATGGGACTAAGGCTGTCTGAATCGTTTCAGGATCCCTGTGTGTCTGTTACCCTATGTAGGGGCTTCAACAAGAAATACAAGCAAGGAATTTCCAAAATGTACTTGCAAAGGAGGTGCAGTGGTAGCAGGAATGAGTTTTACTTCAAAATATAAGTTCTGGATGGCTAGTTTCTCTGTTGTACTAGCTTGCTGCTCTGAACAACATGCACTAAATAACACAGGATATGTCCTACCTGTCAACTCTATTCCTTACATAGAGAACTGAATTGGATATATCCAATTCAGAGAGGTTCACAAGGCTCTGTCCCATGTGCAGCCTTTTGCAGTGGGTCAAATAACAGCCTGGCTGTACGTTAATCTTGATGTAAAATTATTATCCTAGGATAATCTGACTGGTCACAGCTGGCCAGCTTGTTCTGATTGTGGTAGTTAATGAGTCAATGGAGACTTTATGGAGAAATAAGTTTATAGTCTGTTTAGCCCCAAAGAGAATGTACATGTCTCTTGTTCTGGACAGTGCAAAGTTACTTACTGCCAAGAGACAGATGACCTCTAAATTTTAAGTTGCTGTTTGTGCTGAGAATCCGTTTGCATATTGGGCTACTTCCCAGCATCTAGTGCTCTCCCCTCTTTCCAAGTGCCCTGCATCTGGACCCAAAACATAAAATGGTGTATAATCTCAGTAACCTTAAAACTGAACCTGCTATTACCTTGAGTAATAAGGTCCACAGATCTGGCTGATTTTATGGAGAAATGTATCAGAATAAAGAGGAAACTTATACATGTTCATGGTATTTCCTCATATTTTGCCATTTTGAAACTTTGTCAACAGTGTATAATTTGTCACTCTATAGTGAGTTTCCATAACTGTAATTTACTCCTGTTATTAAAATGTAAGTGAAGGAGAAACTTTAGACAGAATCTCCTGAGTAACTGACAGTAAGTTGCAGTTGGGCTATAATGTCCATTATAGTTATCTAAACAAAATAAAGTTTAGATAGGCACAAATATATCTTCCTGTTTTCTTTTTGTAATATACCTGTTTTGTTTTTGAGCAATGTATTTTTTCACTGTATGTATTAAAATGGACAAATACTAGCTAACTCTCAGTCCATCCAACTGCTACCCTTTTACAGTTGAATACTTCTTTGGAGATTCATCATATCTCTAAGGCCCATGAGAGGTAAATCAACAATATTGCTAGTCAGAACTCCCTGCCATTTTGATGCCTCTGTGTGTATGCTCTTTTGGGTTGAAAAAAATCAGCGTGGGGTCTGTGTCTCTTCAGTAATGCAAAGCACTTTATCAATATTTCAGTAAAATAATTCTAAATAATTCAAACATCAAGAAGTAGATGAAGAAATAATGTGTAATTTAACCATTGGTGAGACCTATTGTGTGATAATTGCACTGCATCTTACTTTGTGGACTGTTCTAGAGGAAAAGTCTCCTAAGCTTGGTCCTCTGTAGTGCAAAATGGTTCAGTTCCTATTGAAGCTAATATGGAAAAGATTCAGAAGCATTTGGAAACCTTATGGAACCAAGCAGGCCTTGGTCCTGGGTGCCATTATTAAAAAACATTTGTCATGGGGGTTCTGGGTCTCCTAAATAAGTTGTTAGGCACAAATAATTGAAGGACATCTCACTGCTTTATCAAAGAGCACACACGGGTAATCTGCTGTTTGTGGAAGCAAAGCCTGTTTAATGCACTCTGGAGGCACAAATGGGTCCAAGGAAGAACAGCTGCTAATGAAATTACAGAATTAAGGCAATCAACATTTTTACAATTAAAAAATACCCAACCCTTGATATTTTGTGGCAGTAGAATGCTGTAATTGCTCTAAGAATAACACAGCTGGTATTAATTCACTTCAAAGAATATAAGAAAAAATGCAAAAAGCAATGTAATAGCCAAATATGTATGTTAATCTCTATGCTGAGTGAGTGTTGACTGCTCCTAAAGTGCATTACTTGGGAGGTGACTAAAACCCGTCTGTTTCTGTAGTATTTGCAATGCAGAAATAAATGCAGAGAAATAAAACTGAGAATAAAAATTCCAGGGGGTGAAAGTGGAGTGTCGGTTGCATGTGGCTTAATGAATTCTCTTCCTCTTCAGTCAAATCTTATCATATATTAAGGGATGGTAAGGATTATTCTTTACCTAAGTCAAGAAAACACAGATACTGTTTTGCAACCAATATTGTTTAGACTTTTGAAAGACTTGCTTATTTTTATAGAATAGCTCCATTCCCTCACATTGAGGGAGTCAGAACTGGCTGTAACCACTAGCTTCAGTGGAAACACTAACATAACCTTGGAAGAATGGAGCTGTTCACGGTTAATAGCAGTAATTTCTTGGCTAATGTAACAGGTACAGCTAGTGAAGGTAATTCCAATGTAAGATAAAGATGCTATTAGTGGCAGCTTCTGTAGGCTTTGCAACCTCCTTTGAATCATTTTTGTGATCTGTAATTTGAGTTATGCTATTCCAGAGCAGAATGATTTCAGCCCAGTGATCCATTTGTGTCAAGTTAAGGCCCTCACTAAGGACAGCAGACAGCCTTGGTGCAGTCAGTGCTGTCAGGTGCAGACAGATGTCTTCCTAGTTATAGATTTAGTTATTGACTGAGTTTTTAGAAAGTACAACTTGTACTTCGTGTTTCAGAAATTCATTTGTTTGGGGAATATAGAGAAGTCAAGCCTTCCTCCAATAGATAATTCTTGTTTAAATGACCATTTAAACAAAGCATTTTTATTTCCTTTTAGTTTTTTTCAATCTATATTGAAAGACATTTTCTGCTAAAATTTGTAGTTTGTTCTTAGCTGTTTGTTTCAAACATTATTATGTTAATATAGAAAAAAATCTAATTTTTATTATCAAAAGTGCTTATAAGCTGCGCTTACTGGTAAGCATAGAAGTTGAAGGAAAAGATTCTTAAGGTGTCTTTTAAACTATTTGTACCTCATTGGAATATTAGCTTCCTTGCCAGGCCTTAGTAGATTTACTGAATTTAAGGTGTAACAGGCAGATAANTCTGTTTGTTTGTTTCAAACATTATTATGTTAATATAGAAAAAAATCTAATTTTTATTATCAAAAGTGCTTATAAGCTGCGCTTACTGGTAAGCATAGAAGTTGAAGGAAAAGATTCTTAAGGTGTCTTTTAAACTATTTGTACCTCATTGGAATATTAGCTTCCTTGCCAGGCCTTAGTAGATTTACTGAATTTAAGGTGTAACAGGCAGATATATATATATATATATATAATCAAGTAACTAGCACNATAGGGACCAAAATAGTATTTTTCTTTTTGACATTGAAATCATCACCCTCTATAAAACAGTGGTGAAGTGGCAACGTGGCCTTGTGTGTGTGTGTGTATATATATATAATCAAGTAACTAGCACTATATATCAATCTGCACTTCCATGAAAGTGGAAACATTGTTTTATTTACTTTTTTTAAAAGGTGATCGAATTTCATTATAGATGAAAGTTAATATTTTCTCTTCATGTATATATTTTACAGTACTAATTGTATCAGTGAAGACTGTGTTTTCTGTCTTGTCTTCTCTTACAGCAGAATTTTGAAATTCCTTCAACTGTGGAAGTTCCTGGGCTTCCACTGGGAAATGAAGCACCTTTTGTAGTGCAATTAAAATATATGTTATTTGCCCCAAACTAGGATCAAAACATGTAGTGAGGTCAGTCAAATTTTCAATACCTTGGTATCAGTACTACTTCAGAGGTACATTCAGTATCCGAATGACCTTTGGGGACAGAAGTAAACCAAACGCTTTATGCTTAACATTGATTTCATGGGGGACAGGAAATTTTCAGCATACAATTTGAATAACTTACTGAAGTTGCAAACTTTTATTTCTTATAGATTTGTTTGTATTTTACCTTCATTAATATGGGTGACCTTAGATACATTGCCTTAGAAAAACTTAAAAAAAAAATAGTGTTTGTTATTTTATCTTTACTTTTCAAAATGCTGTGCTGCCAATATTTTGTTAGATGTTGAAGCGGTTGATTTCTGACACTCGTATAAAAGAATTTAAGCTCGTGCCATGGTGGGTTTTTTTTGTTTTGTTTGTTTTTTTGAGAAAATTCATGCTTTATGACAAATGAGAATTACTGAACATTTATTCAGTCATGATTTATAGCTGCTCTTGTGTATGTGTGTTGATTAACATAGTCAAAAAAAGTGTACAAAACCTAAGTGGATACAAAAGTGCATGAAGTAATTTTGCTAAAAAGAAATCTTCATATTTGGTATTCCAGCAGTAAAAACTTAATTCTTGGCCACCAAAATTTTAAAATCTACAAGAAAATTAATCTCACAGAATTCTTCAGGAGATAATTACTATGTTCTACATAAAGCTTAAGGGTGAACTTTTTTATGGTGATTCAGTCACTCTCTTCCTGTTAACACCCGTGAGCATTGTGCTGTTGAGTCCGTGTATGCAGGACTGAAAACTTGCCCTTTCCAACACTACAGATTGTTGAAAAATTGCTCTGCAGACCTCAGGCCTCCCCTGGATAGGAGTGACATGGAGACAACCAGTGTTTGCCTGATGGAACACAATGTAAACGCGCTCCTCGCAAGCCTCTTGCAAAGGCGGGAACGCTATCTTGAGCCTTGTTTGGAGTTGTTGCTCTGCACGGCTCTGCCCTAATCCCTTTCTTCCTCCATTTTTATAGGTATGTTCATCACACATTCATTTTGTCTTCATTCTCCGTGTCCTCCTGTGGCCATTTTTGTAGTGATCCTTTAGGTAACTCGTTGTGCTAATTAAGGTGCCATGTTTCTCCTCACCATTGGGTGTTTGTACCTACGAAGCCTGGGCCTGATCCTCTGAGCAAGAGAGGCTCCTCTTAGTATCTTAACTGAGAAAAATGAATGTAATAAGGTGGAAGTAACCACACGATACCACTGAGAATGCTGTGTAAAGCATGGAGAAAAGCAAGCGCTTTGCTGCTGAGGGAAGCACGGGTGTACGGTGCGCGCGCTAACGCTCCCTTGCTTCCCCTTGAAGGATCGTCGCTTTAATGATGAGATCGACAAGCTGACGGGGTACAAGACCAAGTCGCTGCTGTGCATGCCCATACGGAACAGCGATGGAGAGATCATTGGTGTTGCCCAGGCAATAAATAAGACTCCCGGAGGTGCCCCTTTTTCTGATGACGATGAAAAAGTAAGATTAGCTTTATCTTCCTTCGTTCTTTTATTTTGTTTGTAACTTGGGAGACTCCCCTAAGGATAATCACTCAAATGTGATGAATAGATTGTTAAGGAATAAATCTTAAGGGTTTTGTAATCAAAACACAAGGTTATTTAATTTAATGACTTAACTTCCTTGGGACCGCTAACATCTCTGCTTTGTAGTGGATTGCAGTACATGTTTGATCTTAGTGTGTCTGTTGGAGGGGAGGGAAAGGTTGGGTACTCAGATCTGCATGTCCAGTTTGTAATTTGTTTTATTGTTCTAGGCTTTACTTCTTTATTTAAATTTGATACTTACCTGTTTTCTCAACTATTAAAAAAGGAGTAGCTAGAACTAATGTTTTATGAAGATATTTTTGCAGCTATAAAGCAGAAAAGCTAATTCTTGTTTCATGAGATTGAGGCTAATGGTCTACTATTATTCTTCATCTCTGGTTAAAAATACTGCTTGCTAATATTCCATATTGGCAGAGTTGCTCTTAAAAGGCATCATTAACCATTCTCATTAAGCAATATCTGTACTGAAAATCAATTCTGCAGACCTCTACTCTTAAGTAATTGAATAATTATCAGGCTTTCCAACTTTCCCCTTCCCTACATGACCTGGAGTCTGTTACTTGTGTTGGGGTTTGTGTTAGCCTTTCACAACATAGTTTGTTTTATAGAGGTTAAGGCTTTAAGAATGGTGTCTTGCAGTGAGGAAACTAGAGTTTCTAAGACACTTGACACACTCTAATACACTTAAAAGCTACAAGCTAAATATAAGGGCTCAGGGGAAAAAAAAAATCCTTTGGTATTACTGAAGGGTAGCTCAAACAAAATGTCTTAGATGATAGATTGCTGTAAGATGCAAAGGAAAGACTTTCGAGTTGTCACTCAACAAAACATTTGGAGAAAAATTGCAATAGAACAAATACAATATTTTCTCTGTGAAATAAATACTTTGTGGTAACAGAAAATTTACTTTTTTGCTTTGTTTTTGAAAGAAGAATAAATTCACAGGAAAAACTGTCATAGAGAAATTCCCAAGCTTGCTGGCTTAAAAATTGTTACCTTCCCCTAATAGTTTCTGTATGATAAATGTCTGTAGCATATGTAGAAGAAACTTTAGTTTATTTTACAGCAAGTAATACTCCCTTAAGCTACCATAAAATATACAAGGCTACAAGGTAACTCTGCAAAATGAAAGAGGGCAGGGAAAGGAAGCTGAGAGCATGAAGTGGAATTTGGAGAATAAAGGGAGCTCAAAGTGCAGAAGAATAAATGGAACAGAAAGGAGGGAAAGAACTTAAATGAAAAGAAGGTTGCAGAGAAAAGTGAGGAAATGGTTCTGTTGAAGGCAAATGCATGTAGTTGAACATACAGGGAAGATGTGAATGAAGCCGAAAGATGACTGGATAAAAAAAGAGATATAAAGGATAGCAAACTGTAGGGAAATAGAAAAGCAACTCATTCTGCCCGGCATGTAGGGAAGAGATTATGTGCTTCACAAAAATGGGAAAAAATACTTCTCTATGCCTATTAAAATACTTTTGAATTTCAGTTGTGCAAAAATGTAGTTTGAGGCAGACTTTGTCCTTAAGGGCTGCTTATGTTGATTCAAAAGCATAGGTATAGGTTGGTGGCTGAGATTTCTGTACTGTGACAAAAGAGGTATTAAGTAATGTCTCTCAGAAAGGGAAACTCCTGCCTCACTCGTTCATCTAAATAGATGGAGTTAATTTTCAGAATCCAGATAGTATGATATGAATGAAATGCCTTTAAGAAGTCCTAAACTAATAGCAGTGTATAAGGGCTGTGAGGTATTGCATAAATTAAACTTTCATAGAAACACTAGTAACTGAATGACTCCTTTCTGAATATTACATGATTATTTTTACTTGTTATATATATGGAGCAATGAATTTAGTATATTGTGCATAGCTATTAAATAGTCATTAGAAAAATGTGTTTGACTGCTATGATTAATAATATGAATCTTAATATGAATAATGTCTGTTAATAGCATCACACTTTCTGGTTTGCTGTGCTGTGGGAGTCATACAAAATTGATTGCGTTTTGGAAATTTCTTTAGGTGAGGGAATCTTTTTCATCAGTCCAGGTGGGAAAATGCTTGCCAGATGAAATACTTCTAAGCAGGTACATATTAACGTTGAGAGAGGAAAGCAGAGTAATGATTATCTTTATACCTGATGCTAGGTATCTTAAATAGAAACAGTTATGAACAAATATTTCTTAATATTTGATATGGGTGATCCTTACCATCCTGTGGAGCTTTTCCAGGAGTTATTCTTATCAACACCTACTTACATGTGAAGAGCTATAGCTTGCTTGCCACGTAACACTGCTTTGGGTGTTCTTCCTAACTCTGTTTCAGTGGTGTGTTATGCTCAGTGCTTAATGTTAAATCTTTTGTTAAGCTTCAAGCTTCTGATTCTCGTTGTCACAGCTGTTTGAATCCAGGTTGAAAAATTGGACTACAATGTTATTTAAAGTGCATTTAACAGATAAAAGGAGTGAAGGATAAATTATACTAACAGTAAGGATGTGTGTGGCACGAAGACTAATGATACAGGCAGCTCATAGCTCCCTAATTATTCTGCAGTACTGCTTGAGCTTTAATTTTTTTTAATAAATGTCGACTAATTGTAGTTATTCCTTACGCCATCACTACTATTATAAACTGGAGAATTATTTACAAGAGCAATATTAATTGCAATGCATGTGTATATCTGGCATCAGATTTTGGTTAGATGCTTTCTTTACCATGTTTCGGAATAATAAAGTCACAGTCTTATCTCTGTCAGCAGTATCAGGTATTCTAGCATCATATTAAAGATAACATCTCTATTCTATATGTTCTAATGTAAGAACATACAAAAACTTTATTTTCAAAGCAATATATCAAATTTTAAATACTTTTTAAAATACTTGTTTCTAGGAGGAGTCTGAGTAACTTGACTGTACACATGATGTAGTTTTAATGAAATAAAAATTTTAGAAAATAACACACAACTTTGAGGTTCTACCGATTCACAATTTGGAAAAGGCTAGTTCTTGAAAATTGCTTCTTTTTAAATTATCTCAAGTTCTTTAACCATGAGTTTGCTTCTGAATTACTTTTGATTCTTGAAAATCTTCAATGCTATCTATATTAATATATTAAACATACTTTACAAGTCTAGCAGAATACATTATGACGCCAACTGCAGATACCAAATGTAAATTAAGAAAAAGGATGAAACCTTTTCTGAATCGGCTTTACTCTGTATTTCTTTTTGAGTATGCAATGTGTAAGCATAAATTAATTTTGTATTTAAAATATGGCCTTAATCTTGAATATAACATTTGATCTTCAACACTATGTCTGATTATCATACATAAGTCAAACTTATTTGCCAGCTTTATATATTTCATGTACATAGTATGTAAACATTTGATGCCAGTATTTAGGTTGTGGCATTTGCTTCCAGTTAGTGCTTGCTAAGTATTATATAAAATCTGAGTAAATTGCCCCAATCGCAATTGTCATCTTTTATTATTTCTACTGTCACTTACAGTATTGTAATTATACTGTAGTGTATGTAGTATATAATAACAATATATTATAGCACTTCAAGAACATATTAGAGGATTTCCATTTTTCTCATGTACATTTTATGGAAAAATGAGAATATATTGAATATTGGGCAGTTAATGACGTCTGTCAGTCTCTGTGCTATTCACTTCAAATTTGTTCTTTTAAGTTTCTATACTCACTGATAACGTTGAAAGCATGATATGTCTTTGGGAATACAGAGAAGACGTGATTTCAGGAGAGCAAACTGCAAAATTAACAATCTGAAAAGAGAACTAGGAAATTCTTCCCAGAACAAGCAAATACTTACCTGAGTGTTGAGGTAGTTTGTAGAGATAAGGCTAATGAGTAGCTAGCAAATGAAGTAAATTCTGCCCTATGCTAAAAATTTCTCACAATTGGCAGTTTCAGAACAGTTAAAAATGGGAATGTAAACTACTCTTCCTCCTGCCAAAGCTCTCAAACAAATGTTAGTATCAGTTAAGTTTGGCTTTTGCTTAAGAGTATGTCTTTCTGTTCTCTCTGAACATTGTGCAAAGCAAATAAAAAATACATATTTTTTTTTAACAAAGCCAGAAAACTTTATTGTATAATGAAATGTCACTTGGGGGCACTAGTGTTTTGAGTCAATAGGAAACAAAGAATTATGATTTCAATTAGAAACAAGTAGGTGCTAGCATTGTTTTTATGTATTCTTTTTAGTTATTTTAAAGAACTTTTTCACAGCAAATAAAATATTTAAGAGTTGAGGAGTTTTTAATTCTCCCGAGCTGTAACCAAGTTTATATTTTGCTATATGCAAAGACTAGAAGTATCAGATTTCAAAGTTTTCATACTTTTATATTTTTCATGGCAAACATTTTTTTCTTCTTTTACTTTTAAATCTCTAGCCATTGAAATACTACTAATAATGAACACAAGTGAATTTCCAGTATATAATAATTGTTTTTCACTGCCCAATACATTTAGTTTGTCCTTTTAGTATAAAGGATATCACAGTCTTTTCACTATGAGGACAAAACTAGACCTGCAAGGCACTGGCATGAGAAAATGTCCTCTGTTTTCCCCCTTGTTCTGTTAAACATGACTGATTTCAGAGATTTCTAACTTGATATAAGCAACAGAAGAATGTTTTATTTCTTTCATATAGCTATAGAGGCAACCATCACTTTGTTACATTATATTGAATAATTGATAACCTTTCAGAAAAATAGGCTGATGATACTTTTATATGCCTTGCAAATGGGGGCACCAGTTCTTGTGAGAAGGTGTGGACTAGGAAGATTAACCAAACCTTTAGAAAACTGTACATGCTGCTTGTGTTTCTGATACTGTCCCGAAGACTTCTTTTAAGTATTTGCGGTATTTTTCGTGTTAACATGCCTCCCTCATGGCTCGTGAGGAACAGCCTAGCAGGAGCTTGGCTGTCTGTGGTTTAGGTTACTGCATGCACTTCCAGAGTCTTTGGAGATGCAGAGCCAAAATTCCAGTTCTCTGCTGGAGAGGTTTAAGGGACAGCAGCAGCTCCACAGTCATATAGACTGCAGACCTGGCTCTCTAGCTCTGGCATCCTCTTAGCTGGGAAGAAGTGAATCAACTGCAAGGAAATTTTGCAGGGCAGTTATATTGAACTAAATCCTATTTAATTTACTGAAAAGCAATAGTTTGAATATAGTGGAGTTCCTCATGGGGAAAGATGAGCATGATTTGATTATCTGGGTTCTATGGATAGTTTTATTAAGGACTATATTTCTGGATTGCAAGACTAAGCTAATGAACATTGTGATTTGTGGGGGCTTGAAGATATGGGTCTCATGCTTCAACATTTCTATTGCTTATATTCCTATTAACAGCCCAGTGATTCTAAATTGCCCAATTTAATATGTTCTTCTTGGCCCGCATTAGCTAAGGCCTAAATATATTCAATACTAGGGGCTGCTGTAGGGACCAATGATTTACAGAGATTTAGCTATACCTGCTAACTTGTCTACTGTGAATTTTTCCATGTTGGGTTCTTAGAGTCACACTGGGACATGACAATCTCTTAAGTCAGTTAGGATTAGTTAGGATTGTTTCTTTAGTTTATGGGCATAATCAATCATAAATAAAACTGTCAGGAAAAGGAGTGTTCTAGAACAGGCTACCATCTCTCTGAGTGTTAAAGGGGAAGAAAAATCAGCTCCCTGAATGTTTTCAGGTGAATGCACAAATATGATGGGCACATTAGAAAGGTGCGTGAGAAGCAAATCAGTTAAGGAATGTGTTTCATATATTGTAGTACATCATGATCTTGGCCTTGAATGTTCCTACTAGCATCTGCTTTGGTTCTATGATAAATCTGCGTGACTGTGTTATTTAAAATCAACATAATTCTCTAAGGAGATACTGCCTGGACTGTATGTTACTTGCATACCAATGTCAGAGACAAATTTGCTGAAAGAAGGCAGAAAACAAGAAAGACACTTGAAGGATGAGGGTGCTGAAGCATTGCAACTATCTGGGAGAGCTCTAATGGTCTATTAGGCACAGTTCTTGAAAAGTACCTTCTACGCAAATCTAAATGAAAATAAACCACAGCAGCGGAATTTGCTTACTGGGGGAATTTAAAACTATTCGTCACTAGAAATTGGCTGCATCAAGGCAGCTTCACACCACTGGTTTGCAACCAGCAGCATGGACAAATATTTGAGTGGACTGTGCCCAGTCTTTCATGCATTCAGGCATGATTTCCCATTAAGGTGAGTGCGTGGATTTCTTTTTAATTTTAAAACTCTATAAATGGAGTCAAAACTTATATGTCCACCTATATCAACACCTTTGTTTTGAGTCTGGCAGTTTGTATTTGAATCTGGCATCTTCTTCTCTAAAGAACATCAACTTATGTCTAAAAGTGTTTTACACAGCTGGTGTTTTAGTGGAATACTTATTTTTGTTTGCAAATATAAATAGGTTTCTTCCCGGGGGCAGTGTCCGCTTTGCTGTGTGTTTATGGTCATGTACAGCAATCTTTAGACACTTTAATGCCTAGAAACTGTGATTTTTTTTTTTCCTGTTTATACAATGATATTTTTAGCCTTCTTGTGTATTAATAGCATGTTTATTTATAAAATGCTTTGAATGATATAAGAGCAGTAAAACTCTTATCCTATGGAGCCCTAGTGTTATTTGGCTCATCTCTGAGCAGAAAGGAAACCTGTCACAAATGGCATGAGGACTGTGATCTGTATTTGTGCTGGCTAAGTCCTACACAGAATTGACTAGAAAAGCTGTTATTCTGAAGACGATTCATGTGTGGGCTTTGCCTTGAAATAATAATCCCTTCTACATAGTGATTTTATCCTGCAGTAACTTGCTTGGATCAGTTTGTGTGCCTCAGCCCGTGGGGTTAGGAGATTGTACGACGCAAGGTGTAAGGCAAGTGGTTTGTATAGACTGATGCTGGTAGCTCAGCAGTGGAAGAACTTGGCTCACTGAAGGTGAGGCCTTCAGTGTCTCTAAAAACAACATAGTGATGGATTAAATGCAAAAAAATCAATTATTATCTAAAAGAATTAAGTACTTTTTGCTCTAATTGTTGCCTTTCTATCTGTCAAAACTGCTTAAACCAACTAGATTGTTTTGGTCAGGCTACTCATATTAGGAAAATTTTGTTTGCTTCAAGCAAACTGTATGCTGGGACCTAGTTATGGAAGGCTATAAAAGGGAAACCTTTCTGGTCTGCAGCTGACAACCTTCATTTCTGACAGTAACTTGCGATGTGCCCTGTGGGCTGGATGGGAGGACTCTGTCCCCAGTGAAATATTTTTCTGAACTTCTGTCAGCCTGTTCAGTTCGCCATAGCAATTCTTCATAATAACTTCAAGGCTTGATATACTCTTAGAAAAGAGCATTTCCCATCTCCTGTGAATTGCTTATCTTTCCTGAAGCATAATGAAATGTTCGTACAGCAGTTTCTGCCATAAAAGTATTTCCCACTGGAATAGTGATGCTGAGCCTATCTGTAGCTATGGATTACATGATGCGATAGAGAAAACTGCTTAGCAAATCATTTCGCTAAACAATTAAGTCAACCTCTGACCTTCAGCCTGTTATTACGAGCTTTGTAAGAAGCTATAATTAAAAGACTATTCCATCGTTCTCATGCACTGTTTTATGGTATGCCTTTGGGCAAATCACGTATAGGTGGCTCTGTTCTGAAACATAACTCTAAAAATGGCGTTAGGTGGTTTCATACTTACTATCTGATTTTCTGTTTGAGGTATTCCTACTTTATAGTAAGGGAATGATTTTTCCCTGCGTTTTTTAAGCTTGGCCTGAGGTTTTGAAGTCTTATTGGACATTGTCTTTCATGCACAAAAGCTGTAATCTAGACAGGTCTGAATACAAAACAGCAAAAAAAGTTCACAAAAGTTCAGTGTAACGTTTCCATTTTGTTTAATGTCCCCAGCTTTCTCGGTGGAAATTATGCCACCTTTTTTTACTTGGTTGGTTTGCAGAGTGTAACTTATCTAACACAGGTGAACCCCTGACCAGGCAGCAGAAGGAACTCAATGCACCTCCACGATGCCTTTGTCGTTAGAGCATTGGGAATAGGTAGGCAGGAGCACAGCAGTAGGGCCTGCTGGGAATGGGTACAGGAATGTGTTTCCCTGGATGTAGGAAATTGGACACTTAACTCTGAGACCACAAAGGATCAAAATTCTTGTTCTTCTTTCCTAGAAAGATAAGATTAATGGGATCAGAAGGACAGTCCATTTTATTCAGTGGCATTTTTTAGTCAGCAGTCAAAAGCAGATACCTGGGGTAAGGTGACCTCAGGGCGGTATATCTCCTGTATATCTCACCAACTTCCTGTGTCTTGCAGCTCAGGGATGGAGGTGGTATTTGTATTTAAAGCCTTCCCAAGGATTTTTCACCATGAATGTTTTCAGGAATTTCTTGAACCAAGATAAACTTGGTCCTCGCTTAGGGGGTTTCTGCCTCCCTAAGTCCCCCAGCTTCTGCGCTGATGGTGCCTTCAGTTTGCCCTGCCAGTCAGATTTAGCTTCCCTGTCTGGAAGGAAAGAGGAATTTGAACCACTCTTTTCTTTGCAAGTTCTAGACTGCAAAAGTAAGCACTACATTTTTTTCTTTGTTGCTGCAGTAATTGTCATGTATGTCTAGAAATGTTTTTGAAAGTTGGGGCAGAATTTTGGGGCTTATTTGCATTTTGATGCCACTGCATTGCTGGAGCATGAAAGAAGTTTTTGTTTTGTTCAGCATTCAACGTAATTGGTCTGCTTTGGTGGTTGTTAATTTTAGCAAGAACTGTTATTCTCCTTATGAAAGATTTCAGAGCTTTCTAAATTGCTGTGGATGTTGGGAAATGTCATTATTATTACGAAAAGACCTTAGAACAAAGCTTAAAACACGTCAGATTACCAGTGAAAGTCAACAAGCATACAGATTGCTGTGCAGCAAGATTGCATACGCCAGAGTAAAGTTGCCTAGAACTGCAATAGCCAAAGTGATTTAAACAATTAATGATAATGATTTCATCTTTCTGCCCTAACTGGGAAACACTAAACTAGAGTGAAAGCAATCAATATTATGATGATTTTCTCAGTCAGAACATTGTTGGAGCTGTCAGAGATGACTGAGCCACATTGTTCTAATCATGAATGTGGCCAGAGATCGCAGCAAGGTGAGAATGGATGCTGCCCGCTCCGGGTAACTCTTCCCAGAGAGAGCACACTGTGCTTAGAAACATACTTTCTGTGAACAGCATAGTGATCCAGGCAGGGGCACCAGGAAGAACAGTCAATTTAACAGGGCTTGGCGAAAGCTGTGAGTAAGCACCTTAATTGTCAAATCAGTCTCTGGGGAAACCTTTTACTTATGCTATTTATATTTATCCCCATAAAATTTTCTGCCAAAAAAAATGTTTATACTGGCAAAACAGGGTTTTGGTTTCTACGACCAT
>VWPW01005887.1:0-27443 GCA_013389825.1 Crypturellus undulatus
ACCTCAGCCATTCTGGGATTCCGTGGAAGAAATACATCACAGAGTTACCAGAGGAGAATCACATGTGAATTATGAGAAATTACTTCAGTGCTGTGGTTGAAATAGTAATAATGGGATGTACATCAGGAGAAAGTGATAGTTGCTGAGAGCTTTACATTGTCACTTTTCAACTGACATAAGCTAATGCTACTCTTGTGCAGCCAGTGAATGTTCACTGATTTACAGTAGATAAAAAGACTGGTTGTTTCTGGGATGCATTGTAAATTAATCAAGACTGTATTACCTGAAAACAAGTGAATCTAGGTTTTAACAGTGTTGATATGGACCAATAAACATGTCCATTCCCATAGCCCTGAAACAAAGGAACATCTATTTCATACATTAAGACATTTCACCAAGCAAGATGACCTCACAGGAACAGGGACCTTCTAGACGCATGCAGTTAGTAAAAAATACCTTCCCTTTTGATCTTGTTAAAGAGAGAATAGAAATACAAGTGTCTTAGCACTAGAAAGTGTAGCCTGAGGAGCACACTGCTCCAGTCACAAATTGGTTGTGATACAGCATAGGCAGACTGTCTATGAGGAATTACCTTCTGGATGTGACAGTCCATGTGGTCTCTAAGAATTAACGTCTAAAATCTAGTGCCTTTGATCTGAGGAGGGAGAAGGGGTATAGGATCAAAACCCAGAAGCTGGATCCCAATTTGGAAGCAAATATCTTTGCATTCATGCATAGGGAATGCTTTGCAGGGGTAAAGATGTTTGTCAGGGCAGGAATCCTGCACAGGACTTAGTCCAGTGAGATGATGGATGTCATAGGCTCAAAAGCAACAGCTGAAGAGCAGCATTACTTTTAATGTTTGCAGCACCTCCAGAAATGCCTCTTCCACTCTTTCCTCCCAAAATAGTGTTGCTTCTGCCATGGAAATCTGAAAGAAAGTGACTGTGGTATATCCAACTTGGAACAGAAAGATGGGTTTTGTGCCAGCAGCAAGTACACCCTAAACCAGCAGTAAGTCTAGGCTATCTTCTGCCCTCCTGGCTGTGAGAAGGATTAATTCTGAATCTGTGTCTGGGTTAGTCACTCTCCACTCCCTTCATGTTCACAGGAGAAAGTAGAAGCTCATTGCAGTGGACTCATCTGCCTCTCTCTTGATGACTGCTAGAGACTGAAATGAATCATGACCAAGGACTTCCATTTCCCTCAATAAGCTGTGAAAGAAACTGGAATTGAGGATCTCTCTGAGAGACATCTACAAAGAATGAGAAAGAGAGAATAAGATCAGAAAAATCGTATCTGTTACGTTTACAGCATCATTCTGGGGTTGCAAATTTGCATATGGAGAAGGAGACCAAGAGGTCATTTCTCAGGTTACCCAGATCTTCAGTGCTGCTGCCATGGGCTTTTCTATCTGTATGATAGAAAATATTCTGTATGTTCTGTAAGAACATGAAATGAAGAAATGAAGTATCTGTAGTGTCTCCCAAGCTTTTCCTAAGTACAACTTTTCTCCTCCAAGAATATGACCCTGACCTGCTGTGCCTAAGGACTCTCATGATGTCCTGTGTCAACACAGCAAGAAGCACACTTAGAGATTAAAATAGATTTTCAACAAATAGTGTTTTCCTTCATACAATATATATGTATATATGTGTATATGTATACACACACATACGCATACATATATATATACACACATATAAATATAACTTAGGAGTTGCTAGATAATTAGAGAAAAGTCAACATCTTTCAGAGGAAGTAGATATTTTGGAAATTATCCAGAATCTAACTGTTTGTTGGGAAGAAAAAAAAAAAGCATTCAATAAGTGATGACGTAGGAATGGATCAAGGGTCTATGGGAAGGATCAAAGGGTTTAAATAACATAACAAAAATAGAGCATTTTAAGTGACTTTTTCTCTCCTAGGATTATGGTTGCCAACTTCTGCCTTTCAGTGGTTGTCTGAATAACCAGTGCAACTGGAGGAAAGAAGGCGGCAGTTCACATTTTTGACCAATGTTGGTGAAATCCTTTCCACAAGAATTGACTATTACCTGTTTCATGGTCAGCTTTAAGGCCTTGCAGATAGAATGCCAGTAATTCTTTCAGTACAGCTTCACTGCAGAAAGGCGTCACTTGACCAAAGCAACATGGTTGCAGGTGGAAAGAGAATGGATAACAGAAAGGTTCCTTATCTGCAGGTTGACTGATAAAGTCATTCTTGAGGTCTTAGACAAAAGCAAGGACTAAATATGGGAAAGACCAACCTTTCCATTCACTCTCCACTTCAAAGGAAAATGAAATGAAGGAAGAAACCAGGATGATATTTCACATATTGAATTGACTAGAACATCTGAAGGGAGAAATATGATGTTTAAACCCATTAATGCAACTGTCAGAGCAAACTTCTGCAGCTTGTTTGGCACCACTTGATTCATAGAGCTTCTTGTTATTTCAGTGGCAGGCAGAGATATGAGAAATATTTGCAAGAGAAACCACATCAGTCTTGTCTGGTTTGCCATGTCAAGATAAACTGGATTTGTCATATGGAGCACAGTTTCCTGATTTTTTGGATAACGCTTGTGATATTTCACATGCAGGCTAGAAGACTCTGGAGATGATAGCACACAAATCTCAGAGATGTTTCAAAAAGCATGGATTGAATGCAGGTAGTCCTCAATGATCAGAACTACAAGAGCAAGTGCAAAACACAAGGTCTCTGCTCAAATTTTTGCCTTCTCGAGACTTTCACCTGACAGTTTTTCCTGTGTGTTTCAAGCCACACACAAAAATCTCTGTCTGGTGGGAGTCTCCAGGCCACAACCATTAGGAAATAAAACCTGAAGGCCATGAAGATACTTTTGGGACTCCAAAATATAAAGACAAATGGCACATTGCCCCACTCACCCTCCAATAATTATTAGGCTCTCTGCAACTCTAGGCTAATACTTTTTGGGGAGGGGAGGGGTTGGTGTTTTGCCTATATTTATTTTCCTNACTCTCTGCAACTCTAGGGTAATACTTTTTTGGGTTTTTTTTTTTGGTGTTTTGCCTATATTTATTTTCCTATTCTTTTTCTCTAATTGATATTGCCACATATCCCAGCAACCTCCACATGTGACTATTCCCTCCACAACTGTATTTGGATATCTTTCCATGTCTGGGTACCTTCCCTGTTCTCTCACTCTATGGAAGGGAGTCTTTTGCCAAAGCCACCTCATGTAAATCCTGAAGTGGCATTGGGAGTTTCAACAACATCTGCTACTCCATGTGGCGTACAATGTTCCTCCAACATTCCACAAATGTTAAGTGTGGATTGCTTTCTTGTTCATTTTGGAAGCACTGCTTGCCTCAGTATCAAGCAGTGCATGGAGAAAAGCTGCCAGCAAACAGGGGCAAAATGAGCCAGGAATATGCCCATCCAACAAATCATTGCATAGTAACATGGGCACAGCCAACCACATTTGGATGGGTGAGTAAGGAATGCCACTAACCAAGCATTCATAATGCTTTTCAGGAGTATTTTGCAGCTGCTGTGGTTACCAGGTTATGGAAAACTCATTTAGAGACAGCTCAGGTATGTTGGGTTGGTTGTGAAGGCATATCTTTGGTTTCAAAGGAGGACATAACAATGTCTAATCATCTCTATGGGTGAATCAAGGGGTGGAGCGACCTCTGTGCAGGAACTCTACCCAAAGATAAGCCTGGAGTCAAAGAGATTTTGAGCTCTGCCTCATTGAACACTTGCAATAAGAGCATCTTCATGGTCCAAAGCCACGTGGACCTTAGGGAGATTGTGCTTAGTATTCCAGGGAACTAAGCCAGGCTTAGACCAGAGGGAGGACAAGAGGAACATGTGTTTGGAGGACAACTAAAAATCTGGTGCCTGAGGCCTGCAAGCACTGTAAGATGAAGTTGAGATGGGACAGGAAACACAGCTAACCTGGTGACCAGGACAACACCCTCGTCCTGTTGTTCATAAATTTGAGCATCAATGGAAGACAGGATCCTGTCACATAAAGCATCTTCACAGGCCCAGCAACAAGCTTCCCTGAACAGCAGTTGGAACAGAAAGGAGGTAATGGCCAGAGTGGAGCTGTTGGCTTTCTGGTTCTTCGTGCATATTTTTTTTTTTAAGAACATGCTATAACGGGACCTGGAGGAAGCAGAGCAGAAATATAAAAGTTCAAACTTTGTTTAGTCTGGGGAAATATCATTTATAATTAGAGATGGGCATCCTGTTGACATGATACAACCTATTTTAAGCGGGAGGTGAACACGTGGTCAGTTGCTAATCTTTTGCAAGAGATTAAAAACTGACAGTTCATCTCTGACTTGCTGGATTTTCTCTTTTTTTTTTCTTCAGCGTAATTTCTGAAAAGCAGCTGAACTAACGTCATCTCAAGATAATGATGCTTATACTGGCAGTGATGTCTTGGCGTATCTAAGTAGCTGAGAGTTTTGGTTTCTGTTTATGCTCTTTTGCTCATTTCCATGCCAGCCCCGTTTGCTTTCCTCTAGGCTCTCTCCCTCATTAAACCAGTTCATTCCCTCCAAACCAGGTAGGTTTTGGGAGTGTTTTGGTGCAAGGACTGTATCATCTTATTGCCCCATCTTATTAAAGACATTTTCAATTAAATTTAAGAGTGAAATAACCATCTTGAGATTGTGAGGACACCATCCAGGGACAGAGACCTGAATCCTATGCAACTGGACATAGACAACTTGCTGTAGAGGGGGCCTAGGTCTATGTGGTTGATGCCAATCATCACTCCCTGGGACAGACATTTCTAATGGGAGAGTTGTAGCCCTGGAAGCATCAGCCCTCAGGCATCAAAGGGAATCAACCATAGGTTGACCTGTGTCCTCTGCAACTGACACCAGAGCTGGAGGTCTAACAGCAGCAAGGTCTGTGGGAATAATTCCTACAGCTTCTATGTGGAGTTGAAATATGTTGTTTTCAGGAGGTTCACTTAGGCTTTCTGCAGTGGGTCTCTGCCATTCACCCCTTGAAAATACTCTTGGACCAGCTTCTCTAAGCAGTCCACAATTCTCCACCAGCCTTGGTTACTGTGACAACAAGCAGGCTATTGGGTGGGCATGGTGACAAGGGGTGACCTAATACATCCTTGTGCCTTGGTGAACCCTTCCTGTGTCCTAGCCAAGTAAGCTAGCATGAAATAGAGACAAGTTTCAACCTGGGTGGAGGTTTATATCAACAGGAGAACATCAAACTTATGCCAAACCAAGCGGTTTGGCCTCATTCACTAGGCATCGTGCCACACAACGAAAAGATGAAAGACAGTTGGTTCAGGTGCTGCACAAGATTGCCTTGGCCTTATGGTTTTCAGAGCCTACAGCTTAAAATCTTGGTATTGACCTGTTTTTTTAAGGGATTTGTATACATTGGAGGAAAAAAACATTTCTGACATTAAATAATACTCTTAAGATACTCTTGGAACATCAGCATTGGCTCTTAAAGGCCCAAGGGGAAGCCCATCCTTCAACTTGCTGTCAGAGGTAACATTTATTAAGAGAGTGACTTTATTTTCTGTAAAATAGGAGCTCCACTACATGAAGACCTATAAAATAGGTGACATTCATCTCTGTACTGAGGGAGAATTCAAGGTACACGATGTCCCATGAAAGTGCTATTCTGAGGTTATGAATAAGAGTTTGTGACTGCTGCAAACAAGCAAGTTTCTCCATAGGACCTGCTCTAGTTGCCAAGAAAAGTCAGTGAAAATTCTTTCCATTATTAATTGTTAAGTGATTTGCTTTTTGATGACTCAATAATTATGCATATATATATATACACTTATACACAGAGACAAATATGTCTATTGCAATAATAAAAATCTTATTGATTTTTTATTATATGCTTGCTACTATTAAATTTATTACCCTTGTTACATACTTATTGCAACAACATGTGGAAAATATATTCACTGTGATATTTAACCAGCCACATCTTGCACATCTGTGGATGTTTTCATCTAAAGCCTCCAAGCATGTTACAGATCTGAAATAGCTCTGACTCACCAAAGCTTGTGTGCTGCATAAAATGATCAGTAACCTGCTGCAAAGAAGCAAAGGCCTCTGGAAGGGAACATGGCATGTGTTTAGCAGAACTCACTAAGCTGCTTGGGAAGGAGAAAGACATGACATTTTCCTGATTTTATTGAGAGGATCCAGGAAAATAGGAGAGAATGGAGGCTCTCCGGGGCAAGGGAGTCAGCATCCCTTTCCTAATGAAATGTGTGCTTAAGGCATCCTGGATGCAGTCAGGAGAAATGACACCACGTTAGAGGTTTTACTCCTACAAAACAAGCGACGGAACCTGTGGACACCTTCCTAGATGTCAGGGCACTTCTAAGTAGAAGACAACACAGATGATGCTCAGGTCTTCTTACATAAGAGCACCTTCTACCTACACAAGAGCAATGTTTCTGAAATGAAATGGAATTTTGCACCCAGGAAGAAACCAAATCTGACCCAACACTGATTCTGAGGAGGTGTTTGTGCGATTACCCATTCAAGCACTAAATTGATTTAATCCTCTCCCCCAAGGGTACATTTGGGCATCACACGGAGACCCCTGAGCTAGCTGGCATACCTAAAGCAGTGCATTTACCCAACTTCAGGGAGATTCACCCTCTTTCTTCATGCCCCCATCCTGCACAGCTCTTGAGAGCTGGTGTTCAGGGCTCACACTTTCACGTGTGCTTGAGCTCACCCTTCTTCACTCTCCAACCTCAGCTGTTCCATGCCCTTTCTGTAGGAGATGAGACTGGAAGGGACCAATTTTGCTTTCATGTCTGTATCAGCTGGGCTTAACCCCATCCTTAGCATCATCCTGCACCGATTGCGCACCTGGGAGCATGTAGAGCTTGAAGCACAAGCTCACATCTGTAGGGCAGACCCGGAGAGCTTCAGAGACTGCGTATGTCACCAGAGCCGGCAGAGGGGATTTTTGTGGTATTCACAGAATGTTTCATGTGTCAATGCGAGAGGAGCGTAATCACCAGCTGAGACACTGCAGGAAATAAGCCAAGGTTGAGTGAACGAAATGGAAAATAAAGAGAAGAGCGGAGGACACACACATTTTAAAACTATTACGGAGGTATGCATTCACGTGCTCATGGGAGCTTGGGAATATATAAGAGCTCATGACGGCGAGGGAATGAATTCAAGGACCAGTCTATGGGGAGCATTTTTTTTCTCTGTGACTCCAAACTTCTCTCCGAGCTCACGGAGTTTTAGTCAGCTGGCATGCAACAGAGGTACGACTTCCCCAAGGAAACTCTTCCCCTGCTTTCACGGGAAAGGCTGCTGGGAGAGTCCGGGAAGCAGAAGGCTGCAAGCAGAGGCGAACCCTCCTCCTCCTTTCCTCCTCCTCCTCCTCCTGCAACCCCAGAGCAGGTACGTGGAGCAAGGCGCGAGAGCGGGAGCCTGCTGGAAAGTTGAGCCAGCTGCTTTTTGCCTGCAAGAGGGAACGGGGCTCCGGTGACTAAAGAGCTGCAGCCTGTAAAAATAGCACAGATGAGGAAGGTACTGTATAAATAAAATATATTGTGTTTATGAATAGGCTGAGGCACCAGCTAAGCGCACTCTGTGAATGGCTCTATCTGCATGGTTGTGTATTTAATTCATCTGAGACTTGCACTACAGTGATTTAGATCCTTTAAGTTAAGGAGGCTCCAGTCAGTTTATAATAATGCTTTTGTCATATTCCTTCTTTGTTATTATTCCCGGTGCAGATGGGCAGACTTTTTTTTCCCCCCTCCTTTGCAGGACTTTAGCCTATTTATGGTGTTACTGAATTGAATTGCAGAGCTCTGAAACGAGTGTGCTGCAGAAATATCAGTATCATGCACTGATCCAAGAATCCTAACCAAGCTCTCCAACACTGACCCCTAATATAGCCTTGGGCAGATCACACAGCCCTATATAAAACAATTAGGGACCTACTAAAATCACTAGGTCTTCTCATTATTAGAGGTGTCATTGAGCTCCCCTTGCTGGAGCACGAGATGTGAGACAGCAGAGTTTTTTTTTTTTTGACCCTTAAGATCCTTGGATCTCACCTTGGGTGAATGACGACTTGCTGGTAGTAGCTCTCTTTCTGCATCTGCACTGTTGTCACGAGGAATTAGTGTTTACACAATATTTGGGGATTCTGCTGTCCTAGAAAATGCTAACTCATAGAGAAGCAAAAGATAAGCTTCTTAAGTCAAATTCCACTGTACTATCCGTAAAAGTACAAGTATGTCCCCTTAAATAAAAGCCAAAGCTAAACAACAGTGGTAATTTGATTTTTTATATCATTAAAAAGTAATGCAAATCATTCCCATTTAAAACAACCTTATTATTCTAAAATACTGAAAAGCTTTTACTTTTAATAGCGAAGAATCAAAAGACTATTCATTTTTCTCTTTTTAAAGCAGATAGTTGCAGTTTACTGAATAGATCAGTGGTTGGTCTTTTACTAAAAAAGTGATGGATAATTCACAGGAGGAATATTCAGCATCATTCAAGTCAAATATATCAGAAATAAATTTCCTCATTTCATTTTATTCCGTGTTGGTTCATACAAATTAAGTACATCTTTTCTTAAAGATTGAATCCCCTTGTGGTTAAAAGAAAAAAAATGTAGATTTAAAGACTTTTTATTTTTGCTGTGCATAGATTAAGCTGGTGAGAAAAGGTTCTTGTTCCTTAACAGATTTGAATTTCCTCTAGGAATTTTGTTTCCCGGGGTAAATATTTCATTTAGATTCATTTTAAAATGCCAGCTCCTTTCTGGATTGGTGCACTGAAGTATTTTCTTTTTCCTATCTACTGATGTCCCTTGCCCAATTGTTCTCTTATAAAGTCCCAGGGTATGGACTTTTGGAGGATTCTCATTCATTTTCAGTTTCTGTCCTGGAGAAGAATAGAAAAGTCAGTGAACTGGTTAAAGTGTATGCTCATTTTTCTGTATGCTCATTTTTTTTTTTTGTCCAAGTGGATTAGAAAGGTTAATTTTCTCTGGTTCTTTGGGGGTTTTTTGAGTGGAAATACTGTTGAGTTACCTGTCCTGATAGAAGAGCATGCAGAGAGGACTGTGTGAAAGGGAAGGAAGGTTGAAATACAGGAGGAAAGGCCTGATTTGGGTAAACTGATGGTATATGTGAGATGTAGGAGTCACAGTTTTGATGTGTAGTCATGACACCAGTGAGGCAGGAGACTGGATCTGCTCATCACAATGGTCTTGATGGGACCATGTGGTCTTGATGGGACCATGAGAAAACACTGGGCAGAGAACACCAGTGAACTGAGCTGAGTGGGGAAACTCCTAGAGATGCTGGGAGGTCCCAGATGTACCTCTTTCCCGATGGCATTGGCTGAGGATGGCATGGATTGTTTATTTCTTTTTGATAGGGCTAATATTAATGTTTCCTGGTGGGATGAATCACCAGGGAGCTATTCCAGCCCAAGGGAGCAAGACTCGCCCTCTGTCCTGCCCCTGCGGTTCAGACCTATTTCTAGGCGGGGAGATTTTTTTGTTTATTCCTCTTGAGAGTTTGATTCATGTGGTTCGACACAGCACTCAGCCCCAAAGCCATGCCTTAGAAAGCAGCAACGTTTAGGGATGGACAGACTCCAAAAGGTCTGGAGGTTCGAGTCGTATAATAGTCAAGACATAGTCTTGTTTATGCGAAACCCTTGGGAATCTGCAGTGGATGATGGGCCGTCTCATGAGAACCAACCACTGGGTTTTGCTTTTCCCTTCTACCCCAGATTGTCGTGGGGAGAGACCGAGAGAGAGTGGTGGCAGAGGGACCTGTTGCTGCACCTCACAATGCAGCTGACTTTGCCTAGAACCACCATCAACTCCAGTTGACTTCAGCAGGAGACAAACAGTCTGTAGTACCTGGGGAAACCCAGAAATGGTCTGATTTCAGAGCTGCAGGTGCTCCGAAAACCCTTTGACGTCAAGAGGGTTGGGAAAGCCCTTGCTGTCTGATGGAAGCATGCAAGAGAACCAAGCTGTCTGATGGAGAAGGCTTTGCTCTCTCGTCCTCACACCAAACATGCACCATGCTAACATTTCAACAGCACTTTACAGTGTAAATTGTAGTCCAGTCTAGAAGAGCAAGCATGAAAATACTGAAAATGGCAAGTCAGTCAAAGCTCAGGGTCTTTGAAACTTTGTCCCTTCAGATTTTTTTGGGGAAAGGGCAGAAGTGGTGAGGAGTAACTTGCCTTTCCCAGCATGGTTAATGCATCTCCGAGGTCACTGTTTCAATGGGCAGCAGGATGGGTGGTCGCCCTTCGTCTCGTCCTGATATTTCTTTCTGTCCAGGCTCACGCACAGCTCAGCTGGGATGGCTCCTGGGCACTTCTGTCAATCAGCCCAAGGAACTGATAGAGCTTTTTGAAAAATAAAAAAAATCCACCAGCAAAAGCCCAGCTATTTTTTCTCCTGTGAATCCAAACTTCCCATTGACCTCACAATGCAAATTGCTCTGAATATTCAGGGGCAGGAAAATGTGACACTGCAGTCACCTGAGACGTTCATTACTCTTCATTATAGGCATCATATTTGCATTCCAAATCTAATCAAATCAAAATGGTCACTCGAGATGATATATTTTTTTTGTTTTCTGTTTTTTTCTTGAAGACCTCAGATATTTGAGGTTTTCCTTGCGAAAGCTCCCCAACAAGAGCAGCCCTGCGTTGCAAGCAATACCACGTGCTGCTGACAAGCTGAGCTACGAATCCAGAGCATCCAAAAGGCATTTAAACCTCTGGACTCCACAGCGGTCCTAGGGGCCAAGCACAGTTGCAATGTGAGTTTCCTGCTCCCATCGAGGAAGCAGCAGATGGAGGGTTGTGACTAGGGCGCATGCCAAAGGGATGGAGTAAAGAAACAGAGCTGTGGCCAGCTCCTACCAGCTAAAGCTGAAGACCATACAAGCTGATCAAAACTAGTGTGATGAGAGTCAAGCCAGGGGGAACCTATCCAGATTGTGTTAATCTCATTGACAAGCAGCTCATTTGGGAGTGAAACATGGGTTTTTCTATCCCTTGCACCTAATTACGTCCTCTCCCACCCCCATGGTTGCCCCTTTGCAGCACTTGCATCATGTGGAGGGCACGTTGCAAAGCAAACGAGTTGATAAAAGCCCCACTCTTTGGCCCGTTAGCTTAACCACATTGCAGCAGTTCGGGCTTGCGAGATTGGGAAACAGCAGTGGAGAAAGCAGGGCAATGGCAAGTTTTCCAGAGGCAAGTCTTAATTAATTAGGAAACGAACCGAAGGAACTCACTACTGAGCAGCTGCTCCAGCCCTAGAGGGCAGCACGAAATAATAAATAAAGAATTTAACTCGCAAACGATCTGAAATCATCTCCTGTATGACAAAAGTGTCCCTTTTGCAATGGGAATTTTTACTAGCCGGTCTGGTATGTGTACACTAAACACTGGGTACTCCATGCCCAAAATCAAACATCTCATCCAGATGTTTGGACACCTCTTTGTTCATAGAAGGCTCCCTAATTCCTACATCAGCCCAGAAAAGTCCACAAAGGTATTTTAAGTCAGGTGCATGGTAACTGATACCAAATCCCCATCCTTCTATCTGGCTTGTACAACATTCCTGAACTGGTAGGACTGTTACTCAAAAAAAAAGAAAAAGAAAAAAGAGGAGGGGGGGAATTATGTCTTTCAGGAAAGATTTTAAGGCTGTGGTCCTTCTATTTATCAACAGTAAATATAAAACCTGGAATCCCTTAATGCCATTTCCATAAGGATGCAGATAGCAATTTATGTGGAGGGGCGGGAAGGCTGCAACGCTGCGGGAATGCGACTCACGGAGCCGAAACCCTAAAGTAAACACACCGCCTGCACCGTGCGTGGGGTTAAACAATGCAAACCGGCCAAAATAAGTCACTTATTCCTCTGACAACCCGATCCCGGCTGTCTCTGTTGTCAAAATCCCCTTGTTTTCCCATGCGAGGGCTGCAGGATGTTGTACAGTAGCTGGCTTTGTTCAGAGCGCAGCGGTGCCTAGGACGCAGCAGGACTCGAAGGGGAGACAAGCGGCATAACTTAAAGCAGACACTGTCCCAAATAAGGTTATTTCCCTGAAAACATGCCTTAGATCTGAAGTTGTGAGTAAGGCGTTCGGGTATCCTGAAAGGGTGAGTGGGAAACTGAAGGAGAGTTTTCGTCGGTGCCAAGACTGAACCCTTTCTGAAGACCTGGATATGCTTTTCCAAGACATGATAAGCAGTGTACGGGGACTCAAGGAGCCCTTGGAACAAGGTAAATGTGAAATGATTTACTCTTTTTAACAGCGAAGGCACTAACACAGAAGCCAAGTTTCTTGTCTGGAGAAGGATCAGACTCTGGGGAGTTTGGTTTGCGTTTTGTGTGTTCGCTTTTATTTAACCTCTGTTTGGCACAGAATAACTTCACTGTAAGTTGTCTAAGCAGTTAAAAATGCTTTAGGGGAAAAATTGGAAGCCAGTGCTGTTCTTAGCTATAAATGTTATCTGCTATTTTTTTTTTTTCAAATTTAATGTTATAATAGAAATATGGGCTGATCATGTTCTAGTGTGGGAACTGCACAAACTGAGATTAAATCCTAGCTCGACCACAGTTTTCAAATGTGTCTTGTGGCAAATCACTGCTCTCCTGTGCTTGTGCCCTCCCATCTGTTAAAGGGACACAGTGATGCTGCCTGGGTACCATGCTTTTTCTAAGTGACAGTGTATTTTTCCCATTTGCTGAAACTCCTTGGTGGTGACACTGAAACCGTCTGTATTTTTCAGCTGCGAATGGAGGTGGGTGATTTTCCCAAACTGTGATAGAAAGCTGTGACATTAAATATGGCTCATAGCTCAGTTCTGAGAAATGCTAGGATTTTTATCACAGTTGACTGGCACCATGAATGAAGTTCCTTCAACTTGGTAGAACCTCACAACAACAAAATCTCCCTTAGATGGAGTTACTGCTTTTGCTGCTCCCAGGTTGATGTTGAAAGTCAAGGTGAGATGTCCCAGGTGCACCAAGTCCCAATGCAAGTGGGAAGATGCTGTGCTCAAAAGGCTTCCTTACCTTGTCTAGCATTTGCTCTTTCATGGCATGAAATCCAACACTGTATTGTGCCACACATTGGGATGCACCTCTCATGTGAGGACCTGTGACAGCAAAGGGTCCATGATGCTAAATTACAAGAGGTCAATGGGCTCCTTTGAGCAATTTGTGGTGCCCTGGGCAAAGGTGGTGTGTGCCTAAAAAATGCCCTGAGGGACAGATTCTTTGCTTATTACGGATCTGCCTTCCACAGTAGACATTAAATCATTTTGTTAGTTGAAAATATATTCATTTTCCAATTGCTTATGAATTTATGAAGTTTCAAAGCATGTTAAGATCCTGGATTGTGCCAAGGTTATAATTTAAGGGGGAAAAAAGGGATCATATTTTTTGCAGTGGTAGCATGATAGAGTAGATATTGCATAGTATGGATGTCCATTAGGTTGGTGCCCTGTTGTGGGCAATAGCTAAGGAGAAATTGTCATTTTATTTCATTGGATTTAAACACAAAAAATCAATTCTGGATATTCAGAAGAATGCCTTCAAAACTGTATATCATCGTCATCATCAATATATTATCTAAGTCATCCTCTCCTTCACTCCCTAGACAAATTTCCTTGTTCACATTCTAAAAACATTGACTCCCTGTAGGTCTCAGGAGTAACAGAGGGGAGAATAGCAAAGACCTTGTAGATGGTAGTACCAGTAGTTTCTTCCTCCAGGAAGATTTTGGAGCATTTTTCAAAGAACAATTAAAAGTCTTGAGAATGAACTAAAAGGCTTGAGAATGAGTATGTTCAGGCTTGTTTCAGGGAGAGAGAAACTGAGGCTTTGATCTTGCTGTTGAACCTCAAGGAAAGTCACAACCTCACAGATCTTGGGGACCTTGTGGATAGAGGAGGGATGTGAGCAGCCTGCTCCAAAGCACATGGTTGTGTCTCTCCTGACAGAAATGAATGTCTCACAGTATCAGGTTCTCTAACCCAGACTGATACTGAGCTGCCGGAGCCCCATGGACACTCCATCCCCAGGTGAACTTCATCAGTCACCATGCTCTGTGGAAGCGCAGAGCTTTAATTGCATCCCTCAAGTAGTGACAAAGAGGAGGGATCTCTATCAGCTGGGAACTATATCTTCTTTTCTATTTTTCATTTCCAGCCTCATGATGCTCTTTGGGTGAAAGCCACTGGGTAATGGTGCATTGACACAGCCTTTTGGGGGAACATCCAAGGGAGACTGGCTTTGGGGCTAGCCAGATGCATGCTTGCTCCTGAAAAGGCTCAAGAGCAGGGCTAATAAAGCACTGCTGCATGGACTTCTGTTGAGGGCTGGCATGCGTCTCACTGGCTTGGGATGTGGGCAGGAACAACCCAGATCTGCCTGCTACAGTCCATACAAACATAGAGAGAAGTTGATGTATTTATAACAGCAGCTGTTCGAACTACTCGCTGGAGAAGAACCTCCTTCAGAGAGGCACTCACAGCCCCATCTGCTCCTGAAAACTCTTTCTTTTATTGTTTATGAGTTACCTGATGACATGTGACACTGAAGTCTCACGTTTGGATTCATCAGCATCTACCTAGACACATGTAGTCTTGGAGGATGAGTGTTTTCCCTTGGCCTTGCTAACATTTCTCTCCTACAGCTCAGCAACAGACTTACCGTTTCTGACTGCTCTGTTTGCCATTATTTCCATGCTATTCTTTTGAGCCCTCTAAAGAGTTAAACTCTCTGAAGAATCCTTCATTTGAAACAGATCCATTCCATTTCATATCTGTGCTCTTTCTAAGGCATCTGCTTTCAAGTCTGTTTAAAAGTTTGTCCGTACCTGAGATGTATAAAATGGAAACATTAGATTTGAAGAAAAAGTTCTCAGTCCATGATTTAAGCTGTTTATATTAGCCCATCAAATCTGGCTGTGCTGTGACTAATGAGCATGTAAAAGCTCTTTGACGTTTTGTGATGAGAAGACTGGAAACTTGTGGAAACTCTTCTCAGTACTAGTTGTTTCTTAGTGCACCCATTCGCTTTGGTGAGGAGTTGGTATCCCAACTCCCAACCTGCCTAAAAGATCTGCCTCTAGACAGAGAAAGGTGGTTCTGGAAGGTAACTCTATGTTTGGAGGTTGTTCGACTTCATGATGCCAGGCAACACAGCCCAGTCTAAGCACACGGAGGCAGATGAATGACCTGTGTACCATTCAGGTAGCAGCTCAAATGAAACCAGGAAAATGCTGTGAAATGCCTTGGATTTACCTTTCAAGTCCTTGTATACACGTCTCTAGGTTTGAAGGTGTCAGTGGGAATTTATTGAACTGCATACATGCCTTCTCATGCTAGATGATATTCTGGTTTCAGCTTTTGCCCATCTGTATGAGCTGACTCCTGCGCTGAGTTTGTGAGCTAACCATGATCACTTCTCCCTGCAGAACCATGAAACTGTACGTCATCTTCTTCCTGGCAGTGCTAAACAGAGGGTTCTCCAACCATCGGCTCATGGAGGGGACATCCTGTGAAGTGGTAAGTGTATGTCCCTACACAAGCCCCTTTAGATCCCAGATGAGGTCAGATTGCCCCCATTTCAGGCAATAACTGATGTCTCTGTGGAGGGAAACCCACCATCCCAGGAACAACTTCTCCTAGGATGATGATATGGGTTTTCTCAGCTAAGACATGCTCTTCAAACCATTCCCAAGCAGCATCTATTCCTCATCATAGCAACAGCACATTAAGCATTAGGAAAACAGAAAGATTATTGTCTCCATTTTTTCTGAGGGGGGAATTGGTTGACAGAAGTATGACCTGTTTTCCCCAAGACTGTACAGAGGATCTCTAACAGAGACATAAAGAGGGACTTAGACATGAATTCTACTTCTTTATCTTAGCTTTAACTCACATTGTAGTCTCAGTAAAGCATCTTCTGTGAAATATGTCCATATCAGTGCTCCTTTTGTAACAGCACTGAGTTTGATCTCCTCCTCCCTGCTACATCACTGCTTCCAGTGCAATTGTCCCTAGTTTCACCTGGGGGCAAGAAAAGTGACAAATTCTGTATGTCTTCCCATACAGAATTTACCCCTTTAAATTTTGCATGTGCCTGGTACAATATTGTAAATGTTCTTCACAGTCGAACTTGAGTTCACTTACTCCCTTCCTTATCCCAGTGTTGCTGATAGTAACAGCCATTTAAAAATATTTATCTATTTTTTTCTTTTTTGAATGTTGAAGCTGCTCAGCACAAATCCCCAAGAATTTCCAAAATAGGGAAAAAATATAATTTGCTAGCAGTACAAATCTCCCTTATGGGACTCATTCCATTCCTGCCCACCCTGCTGTATTACTGCACTTCCTGAATTCCAGAGAAATTAAGACCTAGTATATATAAAAAGATCTTGGGAAGGTGGCTGGGTAGCTCTGCTCATTGGCTGGAGAGGGAAGGCTGATGAAACCACTATAAACATGACAGTCTGGATCCCATGTATCACAGTCACGTTAATTCAGGGTAAGATACACAGGAATCCAAGGAGTTTCGCCCCATTCTGTTTCTTGATGCATGACAGATCAGACTGATCCTTGGGAAGCATAAACATTTTCTTGTTTCCACAACTCTCCTGTAAATTGCTTTTGGCCAGCCTACTGTGCAGGCCAAAAGACCAAGGTTGTGTGCAACGAGGCTGGGATACACTCAATACCGATAGAACATGCTCTGTAGTCGGTGCCTGGGATTCTCATCTGGTACAAATTAATAGTTGAGCGCTGCTAATTTCAATGGAGCTTTACTAGACATCATTTTCTGAACACTCAACCCAATGAAATTTGGAGCGTATGAATCCAAACTCTCTGCTCTGCTTAAAGAAAGAGAGAAGCTACTGAGCAAGCTGACAAGCCCACTGGGAGTCCCTGTTATTTCACAGTTTGAATTTTCATCCCTGTTTCACTGTTTTATGTGTTACTTTCCCCATGGTGATACCTTTAAAATAGCAAAAGATGGGAGCTTTCATGCCAGGTTTTCCAGAGATGAATGAGTCAGAAACCTGTGCCCTTCTCTGACTCACCACTGATGTTCATTTTGTTAAACCAAAGCCTTCTCAAGGAGGTTTCAGAGAGTAAACAATCCATATCACGGCCCAGACATGGGAGTGAACGACACTGATTTAACAAGCTATTAAACATCTGCTGAGCCAGGGTGACTGTCAGCAATCTACCCATTTCCAAGAGAATAAAGAATAGCTTAAATATCAAAGAAAGAGATTCTGCTTATATTTGGTTGTGTAGTTAATCCTTGACATTTGTAGCTCTTTTGGGGACCAGATATGGACTCCTGGCATGTGCAAGACAGTGTCAAGTGGCTTTCACCTACGTTCTTTGGTTCAAACAGTCCTGAGTTAGTAGGGGGCAACAAAGAAGAAGCTCAGCTCCAGCTACATCGTTTGCAGGGGCATTACTAAAGTGGATGACAACATCCACCCAGGGCTGAGCCACCAAGATGGGGCTAGAGTCAGAATTCAAACGACCCTCAGCTTTAGGGTTGTTCAGACAAGGACATAGGATTGATCAAGCAAGCTCCACCTGATGGACCAAGTGTTCTCCACTTGATGGACCAAGCGCTCTCCACCTCCAGTGCCTCCTGCCAACGGACTTTAAACAACCAGGATTGTTTAAACCACTGGCAGAGCTGATGAGGTTGGAACTTGAGGCAGATGAAAATCCCTTTTTCAGCCTCAAGCTGCCAACCCACTGGGCTACAACAGGGAGGAAGGGAGAGGCAAACACGCAAGCAGATGCTGTTCGCTCAGTCCCATGGAGATGCGCTTCATTTTCTCTTCCTAGTGTTGATGAGAACAAAATTATTGCAGTTGAAGCCCCAGGGGAGAAAACATAGTGCAGAACTGATGAGATAAGAAATACATCGAGGATCAAAACAGTCAGTGAAAAGGAATGAAAGTCAGAAAAATAGGGGCAAATGGCATACAGTGGGAGGTATAGATGTTATCACCCTTTTATCACTTGGAGAGTTCAGCACACCAGAGCGAAGGCCCAATCCAGCAAGGTGAACCGGGTTTGACCTCATCCCTGGGGATATCAGTGGGAACCAGCCGCCTGATGTCGATGCAATTTGAATCAGACCTTGGCTACAGTGCAGAGAGCCCAGGGGGAGCAAAGGGTGCTCAACGTTTGTTGAGCTCTGGCTGTAAATGTGGGCAGAAATTTGTTGTCCATCTTGGGCTGTAAAATCGTTGCTTCTGTTTAACTCCAGATTTTTGCATCTCCCTGACTTCTCTCTCTGCCTCAAACTGGACAAAATGAGCGTTCCTGCTCTCTTCTTTTGCCCTCTGGGCTTAACACAGCTTTTTCTCCTTTTTAGCTTAAGCTGAGTAACTCCACAACAGCCTTTTAGGAAAGAACTAACAGGTGGGGGAAACCAGAATATTCTTATCCCTCTCTTTCTACTTTGTTTAGCTGTGCGAGAACTGAGTGGACTAGAGGAAAAGAAGGATGGGGCTCAGATTTTAATAGACCATCTATCTGGGATCAATATATATCATAGGAAGGACCCCAAAGCAGCTTGTGCATGGGCAGAGTCTGGATGTGTTGTTATATTTCTCCAGTGCATTCACGTGCAGTCTCCAAAACTCACTCAATGCAGAAGAGATCTACGAAATTCTGCATACTCCCCACAACCCCTAAACAGACTCACCAGATCATCCACCTAGAGGTGTGCATGAAACAGATGTTTGGGAATGGGTTTTTGGTATTTTTTTAAAAGTCAGAGATCATACAATACGTCATGGAACCTGGATTCTGCTTCTCAACAGAAGTTAAGCTTCAACAGACCTTCTCTTTCTGATCTTTTTATAAACAGTATATGGCCCGGTCACCCATATACATTCATAATGAGAATTTTCCTTCAGTAAATTAAATGCTGCCTAAGCCTTTTGCATTCCACTTCCTCCTGCTGTTATATGTTCTCCTTAACAGCAAAATACGGCTTGACATTTATGCAAGGGTTATTAGCTTGACGTTTCCAATGTTCCTTGTGAGCACAGACTCCAAATTCTGTCGTGGACACAGACTTAGTCCTAGCTACAATAAAGCCTCTGACCTACATCTAGGAGATGAAGCTGATATTGACACTTGAGTTCTTCACTACCTAACTGCTAAAAAGTGGCCTGAAACAGCATGACCCTCATTGTGTATCACAGATTTTCCTCCCTGAAAACATGGTTTTCATGATTTGCTCTTTCCCTGCTGTATCACAAATGTCTTATATAGGCAGCTGTATAAGATATGCTTCCTATCCAGGAGAAGGGAATTGTTGTCTTAGGAAAAAAAAAAGATAAATGCAGTTGGAAAAAAATACATTTTGAAGGTGGACATCAGAAATGTTGGAATAGTTCAGGATTTATTTAGTTAAAAACACATTGCTTAACTGAGATCTAGTTAAAGAAAGACGTGATCACAAATACCCTATGAGTGTTACTAACAGAGAGGGAGGGTTTGTACCCTTAGACACTTGTGTATTTCTCCATGCTTTGATTTGGGAGCTGTCTTACTGGCAGACAGGAGCTGTTTTAAATGCCACTTAATATTGCAAGTAAAAGTTGCAGAATCTAACACAGTGCTTTAGGATGGAGTTGAGAAAATTAAACATCAGAACGGAAGTAAGGAAGTATTTTTTGACTGCAGTGGGAAGAAGGGAAAACATTTTCACTTGGGACTATTAAAATGAGCTTGAAAGATTAAAATAAAAGGCGGGAAGAACCTTCTCACACTAGATGAAGGTTGTGCTAGGTGAACGCCTTAAATAATTTATTTTCAGATCTAATTTTGGACATTAGGTCTCCATAATGTGCTGATCCGGTTCTCCTCTCACGTGGGTTTATTTATATAAGAGATATCATGGACAAAGTTATAGAAGATATACCATGCAGAAAATGCTCTCTACTAGTCTAAATCAATAATGTCTTTAAAATGATATGGGTACTAATGTTTTTTGCAAAAAATGTTGGAGTGCTTGTGTTTGTTGACTGAATACTCCAAGAAAATAATACGACCAAAGTTTCAAAAGTATCTGAATGGGTGCTGAATGTTATTTTATTTATATTTCATGCAAGGCTGTTGTACATTTCTCAGGTGTTAATCCCTTTTCTCTCTTTCTCTGGCAGGTAAACATGCAGGCATTTTGCCACAGCAAAGACCTCCACCAAATCCCTCATGAGCTTCATCTGAATGTAAACAAAATCGATCTGTCTGGAAACCTGATTCAAAGCATTCCTGAAATGCCATTATCATTTTACACTTCCCTCCAGTGCCTGGATTTAAGCTCTAACCAGATAAGCTTCATCAAGCCAGGAGTCTTTGCACAAATGACGAGATTGCGGGAAATAAACTTAGCCAACAACATTTTGTATGAGTTTGCTCAGAATACGACAGTGGGGATTGGACTTTTACCTAAGGTGGAAATATTGGACTTATCCCACAACAGTCTCTTCAATGGTATGGCTGAGTATTTCATTAAACAAGCTCCAGCACTGCAGTATCTCTCCTTGGCATACAACAGTATTATAATGATATCACAGAATATGTTTCAGGGATCTCCCAATCTTCTGGAGATAGATCTCCAGAGAAATATCATCATGGAAATAGAAGAAGGTGCTTTTGAGACTCTAGTGAACCTGTCCAAGCTCAATCTCTCCATGAATTCAATTACTTGCATCTCTGATTTCAACCTCAGGCAGTTGGAAGTACTTGACCTTAGCAGGAACAGCATTGAGAGCTTCCATACCACAAAGTCTGAGGATGAGTATAGCTTAAGAAACTTGGATTTGAGTGAAAACAAACTGCGGACTTTCCCAGTCATCCCCCAAGTGAACAAGCTGGTAATTCTGAACTTATCAAAGAATTTAATTCAGCTCGCTGCCGAATCCCCTCATAATAAAATGGACTATATGGAGAAAGACTGGAGAGATGCATCTTTTCATCCTCTTGATCAGAGGCAAAGTAGAAATAAAAGTTCTCTTTATTTATCCCAACTCATATATTTAGACTTAAGTTATAATGAAATCAAATCTATTCCAAATGAGTTCTTTGAATCAATGCTGTCCCTTCACACCCTTAATCTCAGTAAAAACTGTCTCCAGGCTTTTACAGTAACTTATGACAGTACCTTGATCTCCTTAACCATCCTCGACTTGAGCTACAATGCTTTGCAGAACCTTTTCCTCGATGCTGGAACATTGTCAAACTTGAAGGAGCTTTATATTCAAAACAACAACCTTCAGACTCTGCAATTCGACATCTTCTCATGCCTTTCTAGCCTCAAACTGCTTAATCTACAGAGCAATAATATCAGCCTTTGCAGCATGTACTCAGGACTGGCCAAGCAAAGGCTTGCTGGAGAGGAAAGTGGCTGTGTTTCGTTCGTGGATTCTCCTGATCTTCAGTACTTGTACCTTGCTGACAACATGTTAACCATCCTACCATCATACACTTTCTATAAGACTTCCTTGGTTGTCTTGGATGTCTCCATGAATCCAGGGCTCAAAATAGAAGTAAAAGCACTATCAGGACTGGAAAGGTCTCTAGAATATTTGCATTTACATGCTAATGGCCTGACGGAATTAAATATTGACTTGCCTTGCTTTAGTCACCTTAAACACTTAAACCTCTCTGAAAATCAGCTGACTTGGCTGCCTACATGGGGTAATGGCTCTCCATTGGAAGTTCTGGACCTACGGAATAACAGGTTTAGTTCTCTACAGAACAGCAACATTTTAGCATTAGAAAACTCCCTTAAGAACTTATATCTCACTGGTAACCCACTCAATTGCTGTGGAAACATCTGGCTTTCATCAATGATCCAGAACAAAAATGTGCATATCCCCAATGCAGAGCACTTAACATGCCAGTACACCCAGAACTTCGGGTACGAGGAAGAAATGCACATTGGGAACATTAGGCCAGAGGACTGTGAAAAAGAGGATTTAAAGAAAATCAACTTTCTTATTATATTAACGTTTGTTCTGGTGTTATCTGTGATCATCATCGGGGTTGGCTCTTTTTTTTGCTTTCGCAGGCAGAACTTCAGCCATCAGTTTAAAGCATAGCCCACACCATGCCTTGACAACTGAAGAAATCAGGTGCTACACTGCAAGTGTATAGAAATGAAGGGTAAAATTACTGTCTTTGATTTTTAACTGTGGATTTCAAGACCGTTTCAAAAATCCCTTGATCTGCACCACTTGTATAGCTCTAGCTTGTGGAGAAAGAATGGAGATATTGACATGTTTTGCACTTGCTTCATTCACAAGCAGATCTGTATAAAAAGTTTATACAGTGGTGGCAGAGACTACTATAAAGCCGTGGTAATAAATAAAACACCTTTGATGTTTTAAACTGAAATCATGCAAACCAACACCACTGTGGAGCAAAATAAGACCATGCACTCTTTTGAATTGGATTGCAAATCTCCCACTAATCCAAAGGAAAAATAATGTAGCAAAAGAAGAAAATGACATTTCTTGCTAGTTTGTTTTATTCACGACTTCCATTTAGAAAATCCAGCGACATCTGTGGGAACCAAAGACTTTAATCATAGGAAGCTCTGTTTGGATACCTCCTTTTGCTTCTAGAACCTTGCTCCAGTCACGGGGACAAGAAGAGAGAGAAAAGTGACCAGATAGACCCATCTTGTCACTGAATAACTAAGGGTGATGCAACAGGAATCTCAGGTGTGAAACAACTGCGCTCTGCGTTACCCAGATCTGCTCCGAAAGGCACAGTTCCACAGTTCAACTCAAAGAGGAGAAATTCGTCCCTCATGTGCAATACATATTTAACTGGGTTTAATGTGAAGAAATTCATCTCTTAGGTGAATGCTTTAAAAAAAAAAAAGAAAGAAAAACTTAGAGAATGAATTTCAACCAGCTAACATTGGACTGATATGTTTATATTTCTAAGGAAGACTGTTGGGTTGGGAACTCACTGTGTATGTTAGCATTTCAATGCAAAAAAAAAAAACCAACAAAAAATATATATCTAATTGTAAGGATCGTAGGAGGTTAGACAGCAAAGAGAAAAAAAAAGTGTTTTAAAGATATATGTGTGAAACAACATAAAGGGAACCTGCTTCCAGGCCATTATTCAGATTACAGGCCCACTGTCTCTATCCAGAAATAAATTATGATCAAGAGGGCTGGTTGCATGAAAAATTATATAAACCCTCATTCTGTGATGGGATTAATGTGGTTAATCCATTGCATTGCTGAAAGGAGACAGTTATACCCTGTACACTGATAGCAGATTCAGGTTTTTGAAGTGAAAATAAGCTCACCAATATCTGACCACATCCTATAGGGATCCAGTGGCTTTCAAATGAGCTTTATTAGGGTTTCTGTTAATTCCAGAAACTGTTCGTTATGGCACATAAGCGAAATAAAAGTCTAACCAAAACCTATCAGGGTAATTAACTCAGAGTCAATTTGCTGCTCCATTTCTGTTTCTTCCAGCTAGTGAATGTCAAAATTAACACACTACAAAAGGATGTATAATTCTATTTTTAAGTCAGATATGTAAGAAACTGGCTGGTAGTTTTCGCTGTGGGATTTTGTACAAATAAAAACACCTTCAAGTTTTTGTAAAATACACAAGGATGTGAGTATATTAAAGCACCAGCTTAGAATACTCCAGAGATGAAAAGCCATGTCTTCTTATTTCTTCTATGGTGTTCAGACTTCACCTTAGGTTTGGGTTTTTGTGTGTGTGTTTGTGTGGTTTTAATCTTATAGTTTTGAAGCAGAGGCAGCTGTTTAATATTTAAGAGTGCAATCAATAAATGTCACGGAAATCAGCTGAAGATTGAGGTAAGTAATTAATTTGTGCTGGGAGTTAGCAGCAATAGGACCTGATGTGACATCTGCAAAAGCCAACACTACACCTTGGGTCAAATTCAAATTATTTCAGGAGAAAATATGCTCAAGCATTAATGCCATTGCTTGGTTGGAAGTTCAGTTCCAAATTTGTTGAGCTTTTCCTTGGTGCGATAGCAAGTAGGGCTGCGTGTCCAGACGCAAGGCACGCACTGAGTAGATGTATCTTGTGCTGCACACAGCAAGATTATATCTCAGCAGCCTGTATTAACTTGGCTGCCAGGCCTGGAATTAGTTAATAACCCGATGACAGAGCCAAAATCCATTTAATTAACAGTTTTAACACTGCTTTTGTTTGGCTCTACCGAAAGGAAGTGCTTGTTATTACTAGACATCTGGGACTAATTAAACTCGCATTGACTTCCATGGGAGCAAAAACAGATTTCTCGAGGAATAATCCCCAGGAGTAATGTGCAACGTGGTTCATTTGGATTTCCCTGCGAGCAGCACATGCGATCAAGGAGTGACATGCGCCCACCCCGGCCAGTTCCCTTCTGGAAATGGGACCAGGAATATGAGGGAGGGAGAGCAAAGGGAAAGGTGACATAAATAAAGGAACTAAGAGGGAGAAAACAGGGAGAAATTGCAGATCTCCAAGTATTTATTCCTCAAAATCCAGTGCTGTAGCAAGTCTTAGGTGACACAGACGACAGTCCTCACTCTTGCTGCCTCCAGCTGCTCCTGTGCATGCAAGAAGCCCAAATACCCAATTCTGGATTGAATCCAGTTCTACCCACTTACTGCACATCTTTCCTCCAGTCAAGCCCATCCTCACAAAAGGTGGGCAGGAAACGGGCTGTTACAACTGATTTTGTAACCTAAATTTGCACCTTCTTTCATTACTACTTCATAAAGTCTTTAGAGCTGCATCAGCTAATGCAAAGAGAACTATTGAGAGAATATCCTTCCAGAACACACAGTTCAGTGCCTAGGATGAATCAACCAAAATACTTTTTTTATTATTATCACCTTTAAGCTGTCGCATGCAGCAGGTGATATCCTCTCTGCCGTTATTTGCATGGAACAAGGACAGGTTCAGAAGCCAGATCTCCTTTGAACATGCTATGATTTGCTGCACATAGACACCGATTCCTGTGGTTTGTTCCCAGAAAATATTCCGTGCAGTTGGGTCGGATAGATAGTGACATCTATCCCCTCTGACCATTCAGTACCTTGTTATATGGAGGGAAAAAAACAACCCAAAATCATAGTCTGACCCTCAGTATCTCAATATGAGAGAAAAAAAAGTATGTCTCACAGTATTCTCTGGCCATTTCTTTATTTTCCATAAACAACTGTGCACACATGTGCAAACATGCAAATACACACAGGCTAGTGTAACAAATAAAGCACTTAAGGGTAAATTTTGTTTAACCTAAATTAGAACAGCCTGTGCTAAATGGTCTTCTATAATAAAACCAGCTTGTTTTACCGGTGCCTGGAGATATCCATTTCATGCCTGTTTGTGCAGAACAATTTGATGAAGATTTTCAAACACAATTAATGATTTCTTTCAGATACCTGAATCTATAGCCTGCATCTGAGGCAAATCCTGAAACCCTGAAAGCCCAATTTTCCAAAAAAAACTGTTTCTTTTTGCAAACCCACTTTAGTTCATCTCATTTAAGCAACAGTTTTCCTCATGGATGAGGATAGCTGTCCATTGCATTAAAATTGCATTGAAGAGTTGAAATATTGCTACCAAATAACACCTGATCTGCCCTGTAGTCTATTCTTAGAAAAACTGAGTTAATGTTTCCTCATTGACAAGAATAATCACACAGCTGTGGCTTAATTTGAGTGAAAAGGGAAAAGTAACAGTAAGGAATCAACCAAAATTAAGTCTAGGGTCTCCAGCTCTCTGGAAATTCTACATCTATCCAGCCAGAGCAGATTTTGGTCTTGCAGGTCTTGACTTGGTGAGTAGTCAAATAGAACTTGCCAAGAAACAGGAGGAAATGAGGACAAGAGGAGCTGCCAGCCAGTAGAGAGGTTAGGGTTAGCAAAGGGAACCCTAAGAAGGGTTAAGTGCAGAGAGAAGAAATTAAGTCAAGTTCCCTGAATGCAGTGGGGACCTGGAAATACCCCAGAGGAACAGGCAATGAAATAGACCTCTTTGGTGAAGCTTCTGTGAAGCCCTTCTCTTCTCATGGAGAAGTGAGGAGGGATCCTAGGAGGTGGGTAGCAGAAGAGCAGAAAGGAGGGATGATGGAGCAAGAAATGGAAAGAAAAAGGAAGGAAAATGGAACGGAGGTTTTCAGTAAAATTAAATCCAGTTCTTCTCAATGGGTTAGCGGGAAGTGTAACTGGAAATTGAAGAACATCTGTGAAGGAGAGGTGGGAAAATGCTTGACACAGAGCCCAGCGCCGAGTTATGCAGAACAAGGGCAGACATGGACAGCTTGGTTGGATGACCCACGAATATGTGACATGTAAACAGAGGAAGGTATCAACTCACGAGGGTGACAGGCAAATTATGGTAAACAAAGAAACATGGTGAAACTGAAACAGGGGGAAAAATGACTGAATAAGCAAAGAAAAACCTTCTGAGTAAGGTTCATCAGGCTGTGCAGCTTCCACAAGGAAAGAGTTTTGGAGGCGGATACAACATGATACTAGACAAAATTTTGGCAAATACGAGGGAAGAATCCTGTAACATTGGGAGAGTCGTTTCCCTCCCAGGCTCTTAACTGTGTCTGTTTCGTTGTGTTGCAGAAAGAGGTTGGTTTCCTGGGTTTCCACCTTCTGTTTGCCTCCAGTGTTATTGCACCAAAGTCACCTTTTCCCTGTTCAAAACCTATGTATGTCGTTGGTTGCGATGATATTATGTAGTTTCCAGGATGGTGAGTGAACTTCTCGATAGTAAATGGGTAAGACGCCACCAGTTTTTGAAGAAACAGTCTAGAACAAGACAATAGAGAATATTGTGTAACTGACTCGCCTGAAAATGATGTAGAGCATGGTGAACAAGGTGATGAGACCAGAGAAGGAAAGAAAACACATCCTCAGGCAGGAAATCCACAGTAAGTAATGAAGGAAATGGGCAGGAGATATGAGGTGGTGAGAATAGAAGGAAAATGATCAAAGCAAAAGCAGAAATTTGGAATCCTGACATGGAAAGAATGATTAGGGAGGAAAATTGATGTTCAGAGGGATCTGGACACAGTGGAGGAATGGTCCAAAACAAACGTTAGAAATTTTGATAAAGAAAAATGCAAAGTCCTGCCCCCAGAGAGAACAACCTTATGCAACTGTCCAGCTTGGGGACAAGCCCGCTAAGTTGCTAGTGGCATCTTTTTCCTGTTCGAAAGCTCTAGCAGGTACTTGATAGTAGAAGAGTCTAGAAAGATGGCAAAAAATGTTGATAATATCATGTGTGGGAAAAGTTATTCTGAGTTCATATAAAATTTTCTTTTTTTCTTTTTTTT
>VWPW01005901.1:0-12881 GCA_013389825.1 Crypturellus undulatus
CCAGGAGGAAGCTACTTTATATTTTTTCCTCCTCTTTATTGAATCAAGGAGCTGAACTTGCACTCGTGGAGGCCCCAAGTGCCAGGTCTAGCACAAGGCAAGAAGTGAAAATTGCCCAGTTGTAAGAGTGAGGCAGAAAGAGTACCTGTTCTCACAGCCAAATAAACTGTTAAATCCACCTCGAGGGCAGTGCCATGGGCAGCTGGCAGAGCTAATTCCGTGCCACCTTCCTCCCTGATCTGCACTAAGGGCTGCAGGCGAAGTCACTTGCCTTTTGCTTTTGCAGTGAGCGCTCTGCTCCTGCGCAGTATCAGTGGGCAGGAGCAAATTTGATTGAAACGCACTTTCATGGGCTACCAGCCTTTAATAGGTCACCTCGATGAAGCTCTTAAAGGCTGCAATTGAGATCTTACTCTAAAGCAGATGGTAAAGATCTTTGGTAGCTACTTGGATTTACTTTGGTGGAATTCAAGAGTCAGAAATCAAAGGAGAAAAGACAAACGGTGGCAGATACCAGTGTTTAGTTGAGCAGGTTCATTTGGTGATGCTACATGTTGCGCATGCAGGTAGCTCTTGAGGAAAGGCTTTGAAAATGCCCTGACATGAGCATCGTGCTGCTTTCTTGGCTGTAGCGTGATGACATATTTACTGCTGAGTCACTAACCAAAGCATATCCAGAAAGGAGGCTTTCTGTTGTGGTTTTCCTGCGGGGCAAAAACTCTCCAGAAAGTGACCTCATCAAGAGGGAGTTGCATCAAACCAGGCAGCAAGTGCAAGTAATGAGATTTGCTTTTGTAGCTGCCTTTGTTGGAGCTCGTGCCCGGGTTGTAGTTACGGGAAAGGTGCTGTCCTGGAGGGTTTGAGCTGGGATGCGGGTTCCCAGATGTGCTGCTTTTGGCCCTGACTGTGTTTGTCTTTTCTGGAGAGAAAAAGACATAGAAATAACGCTGAGACCTTTCTGAAAACTCTTGCTGCAGAGGATTGAACCTGGCAGAAGTGCAGGACGTTCATTAATGCTGAATCTTTCACATCTCTAACATTTGACACCGCTGTGAAACTATTTTCAACAGCTTGCATCCACTTTCTGAGCAGGAAAATGCCTTTCTGCCCACCTGAGCTAGGAGAATATTTCCCTGGCATCTCCCAGGGCATGCGAACTCATCTTCTGGGAACGACTTCGGGGTTAAGCTCTCAAGTATTAACGAGCGTTAATAGTCAAGCAGTGGCCGAGGTTACTCCCTAGCATCTTCGCACGATACCTCCTTCCTCCTGCTGCTGCCCTATAGCTTGTTGCTTGATGTCAAATGCGTAGGCTGCAGCCTGCCACCTTCCTTCCTTGTTTTAAGGATGCTCTGGAGGTCTGGATGGCTTCGTGGTGAGTTTGTACTGCAGGTGTTGGTGTGAAAACTTCATCCTGGTTATGACTATGTCACATTATCCATGTATAGGAGGTCAAGTCTATCTCATCTATGTATTCAGAGCCATGGTCTTCATCCCTGAGTAGATATTCACATTTTATTATGGATATAATGTGAAGAGCTAGATGAAGCCACTGCAAATAGCATATTGCGTTGAGGAGCACATGGTAGAGCAGGTAAATAAGGGTGCTGGAGAATGATGCTGGGCCAAAATCCTGCTTGGGACTCTTCCTAGACAGTCAGCAAGTTTGTGAACGAATAAGCAAAGGGTCCTCTTCTAAGCCCAGACTAAGATTTGTGGGACAGATGAACCTGAGAGAGGAGTTTCTCCTGCCACCCAGCGCTGTGTGTTGAAACAGCTGCGGGCCGAACTGCAGAGCTGAAGTAGCTAGATCAGGAAAGATGGGAAAAGAGTGGGATGTTGGGCTTTAAAGTCAATATATGCAAGTTCTGGAGTCGGGAAGAGGCGGGAAGCGCGGGCTGCTGCTCTCCGTAGGATTTTGGCAACTTGGTGGTGAGGCTTTGTTCGCTACTGCCAGGCAAGGAGGGGATGAAACTTGTCGGTGCCTAGCGAAGCCTTCAAAGGGCAGCAGAGGCAGCTAATGGGGAGGGTTAATTACCCAGGTGTCTGTTGAAAAAGTGTTGTGGCCGTGGAATTATTAGAAAACTCGGAGGCTGCTTTTTTATCTCAAAAGGTAGAGGAAGTTGCTTGGGGAGTGGTTGCTTTTTAGTCACGGGTGACTAATAGGGTGGTACTGGTTGAACATAGAGCTGGAAGGTGCATTCGTTCCCCCACCCTCCCCAAATTCTCCGAGCGAGAGAGTTCGTTATTTGGAGAAAAGGAATAAACCCGTAATTATACTTGCAATTTGATTAGCGTAATAGACTTCATAAACCTCTCAACGGGGATAAACTTTGCCTAAAACCTGATGGAGAGGCTGTGACCAGGTGATCGACCTGTCACGTGCGGGTTATAATAAGGGTGAGGAAAAAACCCAAGTTACATCCTCCAGAGATAACAGATGCAGCAAGGATTAGGCCTGAAGAAACTCCCCACGGAGAACTTTAGGAACTAGAGAAAGTGGAGACTGAAAAATTAGCACTGAATAATGTTTTTAATATATAGTAACGGAGAAGAACGGAAGCTCAGAGCACCAAATACCATTAGAGCATTTAAAAGGGAAGAGAGCAGGAGTCCCCGAGCTGCTTGTCCAAACTTTGTGGTTATGAGCAGCACTGGAGCACGTGTTTGCCGATCAGTTTACGAGCACCTAGAGAATATTGCAGCGATAAAACAGCCACTGTGAACTGCTTTACGCTCACTTGATGAGGTAACTGGCCTGTCAGTAAGGGCAAAAACAGATCGATGCGTCTTGACTATGGTAAGGTTTGACACAATCCCACGTGATCTTCTGATAAGGAAACTATGGGAAAGTAGTCCAGGTTAAATCTCTTCCCTTAGTGCCTGCTGGTTGTTTCCACTCCATGTCGGAGCGGGAAGGTGTTCCAGGCGCGCACTCGGAGCGTGTCCTCACTTACTGCTGTTTGTATTTCACTGCACTGGGGGCTGCCCACCAGTTTTTTATTTCTTCCCGCTCTGCCTACCTGGAATGGGTGTAGGAAGAGGCAGGATTCCGGTCTCCCTTCCCTCTTGCGTGCTCCTGTCTGCTCCTTTGAGGAAAGGTCCTGAAGCATTGGTCTGTGCCAGGGAGTATTTCACAAAACTTGCAGCTATGACTCCTGCAGTCCCCTTGGATGACAAAAGCAAGTGTGAAATTCTACTAATTGCTTTAAGATCATACTTAAAAAAAAAAAAAAATCAGAAAAGTGGCAAGATAAGCATCCTGTAATGCGTAGTGGAGCATCTGATGCAGCAGAGTTGAGAAATAAGACATTTCTGCCCTGCTATGTGCTGGGGAAGCTTTACTTGGAGGAAAGGTGTCATCTAGCTTGACTCTTTGCTCTGTAGTAACAAGCTGTGAACAGTATCATACTGGAACCACGATCAGGATCTTGATAGCGCTCGTTTTTTTTAGTTTCCAACAGCATTCTGAGACTTGCAGGCAATGTGTTGCCAGAAAGGCATAGAGTGAAGTCTCCTAGTGTTGGTCTTCTCTGAAAACTCCTCAAGTTTTTGAACATGAATAAAAAAACCTGTGTTAGGAAATGTGATCTCTGCAAAAAGTGATCTGAGCTCACAAGATAGACGAGGAATGAAAGTTTTCTAATGTGTAAGAATTTCGTAGGGTAACGTTTGGCAGCAGTCGTCTTCGTGTGCACTGGAAGACTGAAGATCAGTGTTGTAATGAATGTTGATTTACAGAAAAATAGCTCTTGTAATACCTCTTTGCCCAAAAATGTTGAATATCCCTAAGTAGAGGTTAAGAGCAAGGAGAAATTTCCTATCTCAGGAATGATCTGGGTGCAGATGTTTGTTAGTGCAAAGGAGGATTTTTTGAGTTCTCTTCCTGACTTGGTGTTTCTGTTGGCTTTTCTATACCTGGCTCCCCCTTATTTAAAGCATCTTTATTTTCCAGCCGTCAGCCTGAGCCACCAAAGAAGGAGAAGGAGGCGAGTACGATTAGCACCGCTCAGTCCAAGAGAGCAGATGAATGGAAAGACCCCTGGCGCCGATCCAAGTCGCCCAAGAAGAAACTTGGTCTGTCCGTGTCTCCCAGCCGCGCGCGTAGGCGCCGAAAAACCTCTGCTTCTTCAGCATCTGCTTCTGGCTCTTCAAGGTAGGTGAAAAGGGGAAAATGTTACACCCACATACACACACATATATATTACATGTTGTTATATGGCAAGGCATGTGATGTGACTCCTGCTTGTCAGCAGAAGGAAGCAGTGCAAGTTTTGCTGCTCTGTAAGAGCTATAGACTCGGGTACATAGGTAGTGAGATGAAAGCCAAAGAGGACATCCATTGAGGGTGCTGTGAAGAGGTGTGATTTATTGAAGATTAGGAAAAGACAGAATTTTGCAAAGGTGTATGAAGTTCTTTAGGAAAATTAGACTTCCGACTGGAAAAATTGGAGCCTCCTCACTGCAGAAGTGTTGGAGGGATGAGGTGAGCCCACTGCAGGAGGAGCACGCTATTGCTGCTGCTGCTGAGGGAAAAATGGGTCATAAAGACCATCAGGAACCCTCCAGGGCTGCAGCAGAGCACTGAAACCAGGCACAGAGATAAGGAACACTTTTCAGAAAGAAATATCCTGAATCTGGAAGACCTGGGACATAGCTGTTTTCTTTAAAGACTTAACTTGAGGTTCCTGAAAGGAGGAAATAGGTATCGCAGCACACTGAATTGAAGATGTGGTTCTAAAAAGCAAAGCTCTCTTGAAGTACATATTGCTTTCTGGAGTAGCTTTCTAAAGTTACTGAATCTTTTGGTTTTTCAGTTTTCTCCTAAATGTTGTGACCACAGAATGACCTGTCATGGGGTTGTCTGGTGACAAGGTGGGAAATTATACGGAAGAAGTGAGTTCCCCAAAAGAGATGTAGATTCACTAGTAAAAGGAAGGGTAGCCTATTTTAGGAGACAGAGTGGGTAGCAGTGACAGTTTCTTGCCTTAAAAGAAAGGGTAAGACAAGAGAGATGAGGATTGAGGAGGGGCTGTAGTCCTAGCAGCTCCTAAGAAATTTCTGGAGCAGTGATTGAGAACTTTCAGAACAATCAATTGGAAGCAGTAATTTGGTTTCTGGAGACGTCTTGAGATACACTGAATTTGAATATTTTTATTTCAGGTCCTCTTCTCGTTCATCCACTTACTCTGGATCAGGTTCCTCACGATCTCGTTCCAGATCATCTTCTTACAGCTCTTATTCTAGTCGCTCTTCAAGACACAGTTCCTTCTCAGGCAGCAGATCCAGGTAATACCTCTTTGGGTTTCAAAGGAATGGTGTACCGGTTTCCAAACACTTAATAGCAAATATTTTGGTGCGATTTAAAAGCAAACAGCCAACAGTGGAAATAAAATATTCAAATCAGTTTCAAGGCAGCCTGCTGGCTCAGTAGCTGAGTGGAGGAAATAAGTCATTTGCCATCCCCTACGCCCATGTACCACGCTGCTGTGGCTGGAGTCTTTCCCATACCTGCGGTAACTGAGCAGTTGTGGAAGCCCGGCTTACCTGAGGGTTTCCATCATTTGCATTTTATGACTGGAAGAAGTTACTGACATCTCTTTTCTATTGCCCTGGAATCTCTGTTTATAGAGGCAAAGCACATTTCTCTAACAAAGCAGTCCAGTTTTGGCTTTTAATAGCCCTGACTCTTCAAAGCACCAGTTTGGTGTCCCATGCTGATTAAATGCAGGCGTGTTTATTTCTCTACCACTTCCTTGGCCCTGCAGACAATTTTCCCAAATGGGGAATATGCATAGTAGGAGAACAGGCTCTCTAGATAGACTTCAGAGCTAAAATCGCACGGAGGCTCAGAGCAGATTGCATGGTTGATGGGAGTGTGTAGTAACATTTGGATAGGTGGATTCTCCCAGGAAAGCCTCAGGTGGGTTCTGGTCAGGTACATGAGTTCCTAGGAAGAGAGGCTGACTTGTCCCCATCCACTCAGTTCCAGCTCCAAGTGCCAAGTGTTTGTGAGTGCTCAGCTGGACACACTTGTGTTCCCATTCCTCTCTCTGAGGGCAAGGGATAGAGGAGCTCTCCAAATGCAAAACTGCCACTTTTTTCAGAAAATAAGTCAGCAAAGTGTCCGGCTCTCTTCAGTGCTAGGCTGCCAGGAGGTACTTCTAGGCTTTGCAGCAGGGTGAATCACTTAGCACACCAGAAAGTGGTGCTTAAATTAAGTGACTTGCCTCCTTGGTCAGTCCTGCTCTAGGAAACAGTTCTTCCCCTTTGCTCTGTTGGCTTTATTTTGTTCTGCTTGATTATTTTTTTTTCTTGCCTTGCAGAAGTTAGAGGAAGAGTTATTAAGTTAGAGGTATTCAGTTAGCTTTACTTTGTGTCTTTTCCCCCATGATGCTTTTGCTGCTGTCTAAAGTACTGGAGACTGCCCTAGGAGTTGCAGGAGACACAAATCAGGTTGGTTAAATTATGCCAAATTTGCAAGGCCAAATCCTGCTTGCTCTCCTGTAGGCATATTCTCCCCAAGGTATGAAGTCTCCAGGTTTTGGTGTGAAATGCCCAAGGTGATTCTGTCTTGCAGTTGATTCGCTTCAGGCAGAGTCTAGATACAAGAATAGGACAAGTTTAGACCCACTGAGACTTGATTCCTGGAACGTAGTCATTAGTATAAGGAAGGAGTTGTGGCTAAGATGCAAAAGCCCAGGACACCTTCTGCTCTTCCAGATACTGAACTGACTGTCCTTTCTTTTCTCCAGATCACGGTCCTTCTCATCTTCACCCTCTCCTTCCCCAACACCATCTCCACACAAGCCACTTGTGAAAGCTAAAGGGGAGTTATTACCACCTGCTGGAAAAGGGTAAGGCTTGTATCTATTTTGATAACACAGTGCAAAAAGGACTCTAAACACTCACCTGGCTTCCCAGATCTTGTTACCTTATTCAGACCCTTCTGACCTGGTCAACAGTTTCGGGAAGAATTTGAAAATGCGTAGATGAGTATTTAACTTGAGGTGTTTATTAAATGATCACACTTCCACTTACTAAATTCAGGATATTGTACAAGCATCCCTAACTGCTATATGAATATGTGAGTGTATAAACACAGGCAGGATTTACTATTTAATCATCTTGTGTGTACAGGTAAGTCTATGCAGGAGCTATAAAAAAGTTCAATTCGCTGATCTTCTGTAGATTTAATCAATACATAACCTTAGAATAAAGAAATGGTTCAGCCTCATGCACTTTTAATGTGGGAAACAAATTAAAAGAAGCCCCATAGCGATGAAACTCTTCAGCAGATTATGCTTTTTTGAATATTTGAATTTGCTGTTTCACAGACTCCTCATAACTAGTCAATTACGGGTACGTTGGAGGGTGTTACAACACTAGAGCTATGTCACCTTTGTTAAAGTGACCTGAAAACAAATTACCATGGGAATCCCCTGGATTCCCCAGAATACAGCGGAGCGCTCCTTGCCACACTCGTGCCTTCTTGACCTCCTTTTTTGTCCTGTCAACTCCGAGGGGTCAACCTCGCAAGGACTCGCTCTGTGCCTGCAGCAATGTCTTTCCAGCCTTCTGGTGAGCATCGCAGTGCTGGTTTGGTAACAAACAACCCGAGCCTGGGCTAGCACAGGGAGCCTTTTCCCTCCGTAACACTGCATGCACTAATCCTGTGTTCNAGCAGCCTGGGCTAGCACAGGGATCCTTTTCCCTCCATAACACTGCATGCACTAATCCTGTGTTCTGCAGGGGATGAATGCAGATATTCTTAAGCACAAAGGAGGAATTAACAGTCCCTGTTTTTTTTGTATGAAGGCAGGAGCCTCCTCCCCAGTTAATAGCAGGTCTGGCATCACCGCCGGTGCTGTTGAGCAGTAACCAGCTATTAGAGTGGAGGAGAGCTCTGAGCCCAGACATGAGCAGCACAGGAAGAGCTGAATTGATTCCTGTCTGATGCTCTAAAATCACAAAAATGCTGTGTAGCAGTAGACTGGGATGGTGCTACCTCTAACATCTCCCACAGTGTAAAACAAGGCAAGGGGCAGGTGTTGACATTTGCAGAACTGTGCTCTTTTGTACCCTGCTGCTCAGTGTGAAGGAGTGAAAAGAGCAGTTTTGCATAAGCTGCGTGCACTTGATCTTGGAGCCACGCTGGCAGTTTGTAGGTGGGCTTGTCTCTTTGGGATAAGAATCTGTAGGACTGAACGGATAAGAGCAACAGCAGTGATTCCACTGTTCTACGTGTAAATTAACTAATGAAGTGTCTCCAAAACTGACCGTCATCTCTGCAAAGGTGGTTTGATTTACGCTAATAAACAGATCCCTGTAAGAGAATCCTGATTGCTTGAGTGTTGTGGTGAAGTCGGGTTTATCTTTCCAAGTGTGTCTAGGTGCAGCCGTTACAACGATTTGGTCAACCACAAATAGGGGGTTGCATTACGGCTTTTGAAGGCGTCTGTTCTGCGCCTCCCGAGTTTGCTCATGCCCATAAATATTTTAATTTTGTAGTGAAAAGTCTGTGAAGAAACTAGCTGCCCCTCCAGTCCCTCAGCCGCTCGCTAAAATTACAGCAGCTGCACCGGAGCCAGCCAAACCAGGGGATAATAGAGAGGCAAGAAGGAAGGAACGTCAGACCAGGACTCCACCCAGGAGGTAAGAAAGCTGGGGTGGAGTGAGGCTTGATCTCCTGGAAGATAGAGCGACTTCTGGGTTTCTCCAGCACCAATTGCAAGGAGTCTCCCATGTTAAGGGAGAAATCTGTCTCCTGGGGCAGGAAGGAGATGGAAGGAGCTGGGGGATGCACTCTGATTCTCCTCACCAAATGGCTCCTCTCTATAGGATCTGTTGGGTGAATGTAGTAGGTGGAAAAGCAGAAATGTGCCAGAAGGCAGTGTCTGCAGGGAGGAGGAGTGAGAGTGGGAGAAGAAAAGCACGCTTTGGAGCAGCAGGTCGGGGAGGCTATTGGCAAGGAAGCAGAGGCACATTTAATCTGGTGGGTTACGGGGTCAAGATTTGTGGTGACGCATTTGGACCCTGTTTGCTATAAACATTTGTGGCTATGTAGAAGGTATTTCTACTCCGTGGTCCCAGGAGTTGGTTTGTCAGCCATCCAGCAGTCAAAACAGATGAGGAAAAACTCCGCTACTTTAAGTGCCTTGGATACAGTTTGCTGGCGATATCCCGCTCTGCTTTCCCTTCTGGCTTGGTCCTGTGTGACCTGTCTGGATGTTTGAGCCACTTGTTTTCTCTGTCCTCTGATCATTGCTGTTGATGTTTTGCCCTCCCTTTGCATTTGAAATGAGAGACTTCTGTTGGTTTGCAAACAAGCAGCACTTGTCCACATTTAAATATGTTTATTGTGCTTAATCCATTGTGTATATTTAAAAATGTTACAGAATAAATGTAGGCATCACTTTAGTGAGGCATACACTGTTTTTTTTATTAACTGCGTGATATTTTTTATCAGTGGTTCTTGAAGTTGGCCTTGAGTCTGTTTTCCATTCAGGATTTTGGATCTTAATTTTGCATGGGATTACATCTCTGGTTTCTTCCTAGTAGCGAAGGAAAAATCCTGGACTGTCTCCATGCATGAAAACTGATCCCTAGAATTTCTTTTGTCTAGAACCTGCATTAATTCTTGACTTTATTTCACTTTAATCTTGGATGATTTTAGACACTTTCCATTACTCTTTATTCCTGTCCTCTTTTTCTTTTCCCTTACATATGCTCAGAGAAGCCCCATGGCCCTCCAAGCTGCCTGTTGTGCAAGCGAGGACAGCAGCACTATTTATGTTAGCGCTGGTGTGTTAGCCACAAGAATGGCTGTGATTATATAGCCTGCAACAAAAGATGAACCCACTGTTTTATACAGTTAGCAGTTTTTCATTGTAGGAAGTATTTGCTCTGGTATCAGTGCGGATTAAGGGCTTCAGGTTGGTCTTTGTCCAGCTCTAGCATCACTCAGTCTTGCATAAAACATTTGTGAACTGAGAGGCCAACCCAGGATCAGGAAAACACTGTTGAGAAGAACACCTCAAACAGCTCCATCCGCCAAGCCCTGCTCCTTCCCATGCTGCAGAACGGTTGCGTTTCAGCATCAAACAGTCCCTAAACGTTTGGGGGGTTCTTTTCTGACCTTGCGTTAGAGCGGAGCGCAGGCAGGTGAGATTGTTTTTCGCTGTGTTGCAGACGGACTATCAGTGGCAGCATCAGCGGCAGTGCCAGCAGCTACAGTGGTTCCAGTTCCCGATCTAGGTCCTTGTCTCGCTCTCTCTCCAGATCTCATTCCAGATCATCGTCCGCCTCTGTCTCCCACTCCCCGTCTGGGTCCAGGAAATCCAGGTACAGCCTTGACCCGTAATAACCTTTGTCAACATAGCAGGAAATTCTCCCTATTTGTAACTGTTGAGGTTTCCTGCAACAAAAGCTCTGTCCAGGGTGAAATACGGAAGCTCGGGGTAAGTAGGATTTGAAATAAGATAGTTCATTCGTGTATTGTTATCAATCCTGAGTCCTGAATCATGAGAGCAGAACAATATTGATAGTGTCCTTGGGGCTATTCAAGAAAACAATCCTTCAAGTAGGCCAAACTGGCTATTTTTAATTATGACCAAAACATCATGTCCAGATTAACGATTTTTAATGTTTTATCTTGCGGTGGGGGGAAAAAAAATAAAACATAATTTATTTACAAGGTAACAACAGTTTCAGGCTACAGAGCTTTGCTGTTGTAAACCTCAACTACTTCCAGTTATTGAATGTCCTTAGGGAAGATGCTTGGCCTGTCAGTTCGAAGTAGGTCAGAAAATACCTAAAAGGCCCAACTTTTTTCCCTTTGCTGCTGAAGTTGCATGACCAGTTCCCTCTGTGTTTAGCCCCAAGTGAATAGTTGTTAATCTGTGGAATTTGTAAACAGCCAACTCCAGTAGAGTCAAGAAACAAACCCCTTTTGAAGTTCTTCATTCAGTTTTTTTCTGCATCTGTTGATGCAGAAGAATCTCTGAAACCTCACAGGTAGCTTTTTAAACGCAGAGCTTCGCTATGCTTAAGTTCAGGGTTAAAAGTAGATTTACTGTAGTCTAAAAGTAGTGGATAAAATAGCATTTGGCCCTGGCTGGTGCTAATTCACATATTTGAGCGCTGTTGAACTCCAAAGTTGAACATCCGCAGTATTTTGCGGTAATGCCAGCGTGTTTACTACATGCTTGTCTCATTCATCAGATGAGGCAAGGGTGATGCAAGCGGTTCAGAGGGCACTTGGGCACGCTTGCTCTGCACTACCCTGTTCTAAAAGGCAGTTGAGAGGAAGAAAATGTGAAAACCTAATGCAGGTACCAGGGCTGTGCTTGCTGCTTCTACACGTGTGTGGAAAAGGAGGCTCCTGCTCCCTGGAACTTGCTTTCTGTACACAGCACATACAGATGAGGTTTAAGGGCAGAGATAGGGAGTAATATTCTTGCTAAAATGTGTAAGAAAAGGTGTCCGGCAGCTTTGGAGCTTGGTGTCAAGCTGCATCCTGCTGGTTGGAGCTAACTCTGGACACACTTCCCGCTTGGAGTCTGGGACCAGATCATTTCTGCAGCAAGGGCAATGTGATCCTTGGCCAAGCCAGACCAGATTTACCATTCCAATCCTATAGCCAGGACCTTTCCCAGGGAAGGAATTCCTGGCTCATGGAGTCACCATCCTCTCAGCCCTCCTCTCCGACTCTGGTTTTGTCAGAATCCCCGCAGGTAGCGACTTTGTAACCTGTCCCAGGGCACGTCTGGCCTGCTCGCTGCAGCCTGTTCAGACGTAGCCGAGCTGGCTTTCAATTAGCGAGCTTGCATGTAGCTAGCAGGGCAGTCGCTGAAGCACAGAGCTCGGTACGGCCTGCAGAACCTGCTGGAGAAGCTCTGGAAATATCCATGTATTTAGCATACACCTGGTCCTGCGCGGCTGTTCCCAGCTAGCTGGGAGTTTTGCAGCCTCCTCAGTGGAGCAAAGTGGCAGCCACATCCCTGCAAAGTGCAAGTGCCCCCTGTGAATATCCCTGAATTCTTGTCTGAGATGTTGCCAAGTAGAAAAATGTTCCTTAAATGAATATGATGATTGTCCAACACTTCATTTTGTGCATCTCCTAAGATAGCTAAGTTATAGGCACCCCTGTATCCCTGTTGTTATCACTCCTGGTAGTTTGTGCATCCTTGGAATAGGCAGCAGGGCTCTCCTGGTCCCTGGAGTGCTGCGCAGGAGCTGGGGGCTGTTGGACTCCAGGTCTTTTCAAGTCTGCAGGAATAACATGTACCACGCAGCACTGCAGGGATCTGAGTTGTTACCACTGACATGGGTGACAGTGCACACCCTGCTCGGCCACTCATTTGGGGCACAATAGGGGCATGAAAGGTGTTTGTCTCATTTCTGCTAGGTTCTCCTTGCGTTAACTGCAGTGGGTTGTTGGCTCTTTCCAGGTCCCTGAGCGTGAGCAGCGTTTCTTCTGTCTCTAGTGCCTCCTCCAGCAGCAGCTCTGTGCGCAGCGCTGACTCCGAAGACATGTACGCGGATTTGGCCAGTCCCGTTTCCTCGGCCAGTTCCCGATCCCCAACCCCAGCGCAGCAGAAGAAAGGTAGAGGTATACGGCTTGGTATTTCTTTTCTCCAAAGGGTCCTAGGAAAAGTAAAGGGGAGTTGAAATCTGCAGTTTTCTTCTTTCTGCAACCTCTAGGAAAATTGTTGGGCCAGAGTTGACACGAGTTTCAGCTGCTGTTATGTCTTCTATAGACTAGGAAAGTCCAGAGGCTTCACCCAAGGAGGGTGAGAGCATGGAGCAGGGAAGGCTATGGGAGTAAACATGCCATTGCATCCTTTTATCCGTATATCTGTGGCTTGAAAGATGCCTTT
>VWPW01005909.1:0-18993 GCA_013389825.1 Crypturellus undulatus
CTTGTCTGCACCAGAAGGACATGTGTGTCCATGCCCTGGCCGAGTGCTTTGGCAGGGAGGATATAGAAGTGCCTCTTGTCTCCCTACCCGAGGCCCTTAACGGGGCGCTGTGCGAGGCACCTTACCTCACCAGAGCCCCCTCAGAATGGCTGAAGTGAGGCCCCACCAGGACGTCACCGAACTAGGCTAATTTAAGCTGCCTTAACCCTTTCTGGGCTTCGAGCAGGCGAGGGCGCCTGGAGAGGGGCTCCATGAGCGCCAGCGATGTGGGGACAGCTAAGGCTGGAGGGGACATGGGGCCTGGCCAGGGGTTTGCGGGGGCATTTGGGGACCCAGTCCTTGCTGGGGGTGGCTGGGGCAGAGAGCAGCAGGACAAGCTGCCAGCGCGGCGGGCGCAGGGTGCTGCGCACGGAGTCCCTCTCCCCTCCCTGCCCAGCCTGCCCCGAGGTTGCTGTGGGAACCAGAGCTGGGCTTTTGATGTCACCCGACGGTTGCTACGGCGACCGTCCTGGCTCCCCTGTCCCCGTGTGAGGTCACTATTGCCATGGCGACGGGGCTGGGCCCAGGCGAGTGATGGCGGGATGACGGGATGACGGCTGCCTGCCAAGGGGGCCCTCCCGCTCCTCCACGGCAGCTCCAGCAGGTCCCTGGGGATGGCGCCCTGCTGGGGCTGTGGCCTCTGGCTGGGCAAGGACAGGATGACACAAGGACGGGAGGACAAAGCTGGTGTCACCGCAGGGCAACCAGAGGGACCAGCACCATCAGTTAGGCCAAACACCGGTGTTTTGGAGATATCCAAGGTGTCAGAAAGATGCATGCCTGAGCTCTTAGATGGGTTCCAAAAGTCTGACCAAGCTCTCAGACAAGTGCCAAGGGCTCAGGTAGTCATCCAGGCTCTCAGACAAGTGCCCAAGGTCTCAGGTGGGTGATATGACTGCCCAAAGTCTGAGAGAAGCATCTGAGGTGGCCAATAGGTGCCCAAGCTCCTAGATGCAAACTCTCAGACGAGTGCCTGAGCTCTCAGGTACAGGTTCAAGGCACAGACATGAGTCTGAGCTCTCAGATGGGTGCTCAAGGTGTCAGAAGGGCTGGCCTTGCTCCCAGGCTGAGCACAGAGCTTCCCTTCTGCCTTGTGTGGAAAAGGGAGTCCCTCTGAGCGGGAAAGCCAAAACGTCTCATTAAAAAAAAAAAAAAAAATTTGGCATGGTCTGAATTATTATTTTTAGAAATTCTAATGGAAAAGCTGCCCTGTTTTGCAACATCCTTTATTTCTGTGGAATTGCACTTCCTTGTGGGAAAAAAAAAAAAAAGCAGAGGGTGTGGGCTGAGCTCTGTGGGGAGCAGGGGATGGGTGGGCATGGATGGGAGCGAAGGAGGAGATCAAGGCAAGGGGAGCCTGCCGAAGTGGTGTCCAAGGCGGAGCGACTCAGGCCCTGGCACATTGCCCTGGGCAAGCACTTAAGTCCAAGCTGCAGCCTAATTTCCACTCCTGTGTTGGTCACTGCTGAGAAGTTGTTGTTTTTACATTTCCCTCAGCTTGCATTCTTCCTGGCGGTGATTTACTTCTGAGCCCTGACATGTGGTTCATGGAAAGAGATCGGACGGCTCCTTCCTCAGCACCGAAGCATCAATCCCTGCTCACTTTTTGGGGAATGAGATCGGGATTCCAGCAAGGCCAGGCTGTGGGGAGCATCACAGCTTCGGACCTTGCGAGCCAGGGGCTTTGCACCACCGGGCAGGAGGCAGTGGACATGTGTGCCCATGAGCTCATCTGCTCTCCGCTCCTTCCTCTGCCACCCTTCCCCATCCCCGCGACGCCATCTCCAGCCTGTCGGCTCTCCCAGCTCATCCAGTGATCCCTCTGGCCACAAAGACATGGGGATTAGCAGCACCCTCCGGCAGAGTATTTAGCCAAAGCTACTTAGTGAGAGCTGCCCATGGAGGGCAGGGGCCAGCTTCCTTGAATAGACAGAGACAGGGAAAGCCAGGATCTGCGGCTGAAATCTCCTAGGGTGCTGAGTGGGTTAGGGCTTAGAGTTGCACAGGGTTAATAGCTCAAAATCTCTTATTTGAACCCTGGGTCCAGGTTAGGCCATACCAGGTGTCAGGCAATGACTTCCTTTCCTCCAGAGACACTTGCAGGCTCATGGCTCCATTGCCAGTCCTTCGCTGTTAGCGATTGCCTTGTTTAAGTCAGGACTAAACAAAACAGCGGGCTTGGTGAGGGAGAGTCCGATTCCTCCTGCACCCAGACCAGCAGCCTCCTGTCCGTCTCGGTGGCAGAGTCCCAAGTCTCCAATGCTCCACGCAAAGCTCCAGTCCTCTCCAAAGACTTGATCCCGTGTGGGAGTTTCCTGAGGAGCAAGTGGTATCGAACCAATGGTCCTGGTTCTGCCCTTCAATTTGGAGCCCCTCTCTCGCTCACAGGCTGGCTCAGAGGCCCATGACAGGTCTCCGTGCTCAGCCCATGGAAGAACAGCTCTGCTGGTGGAGGGAGCACAGGGAAACTCAAGGGAGCTGTTTCCCATGGTGAAGTAGCTGGGATTCCCTGATGTCACAGAGCGCACAGCAGAGAACATGTTGTTTCCAAAGCCCTTTAGACATCTTTGGGCCAAATCTCCGTTCTGCTCAGACTGTGAGACGGGAGGGAGGGATGAGGAAAAGGCAGACCCTGCTCGCAGCGAGCTTGCCATAGAGATGTAGGACAAGAGACAGCAGATGGACCCAGACAGACGGCAGAGCGTGAGGGTGCGCGGAGACATTTGCTGTGATGGGATCTTGGCTCGCTGCTGGCTAAACAGCTGCTCTGCTTATCAGGGTTGTGGGGATGCTGCAGGGCTGGGGGCTGGGAACTCCAGGGTCACTCCAGTGTGTGGGGGGCAGCCAGGGGTGAGGAGAAAGGGCTAAAAAAAAAGCTGAGAGGAGGGGTCTGCCTGGAGCCGTGCACCATGGCCCGGACTGCGGGATGGAGCGGGGGGCAGAGACCCTTGCTGGGACCCTAGCACAGTGCCTATAATACATACACCTATCCTAGCTCCTTGTTCAACTTTCCCCTGCACACCAGGGAGTTCAAAACAGAAACCTGTTATTTCAGAGTGGGAAGAAGAAATTCCCCCCTCCCTGCTTGGTTTGACCAGGGCCTGGGTGATGTGTAGGAAGGCGATAACCACGGCCTTTTGCTGCTTGCGGCTGCCTGGAGGCTGCGGTTGTGCTCCCTGAGCTGAGCTCTGCGGTAGCAGTAATGAGCGGGATGGGTTCAAGGGCTGGCCTGGCCTCCTCTCCTCACCCTGACCCTCCAGCTCCACTGGCCACAGCCCATAGCTCCAATAGCTCACAGCCCTTGCTGCTTCTGCAGAAACCCTGTCTCTAGCACCCATCTGTGCAGGCTCCGGAGCCGAGTCCTGCCATGGCATCTGTGGCGAGTGGCACTGCTCTGGATCTGGTGCCATCGTGTGGACGCATGAGAATTCCACAGCTTCCTGTCACTGTCCCCTGTGCTTCTCAGCCTTCCCAAGCCAGAGGGATGGGGCTTTGTGCATGCTGCTTTCTCGGGCTGCCCTGGTTGCTGAGGGCATTTATGTCCCCTGCCATCAAGTCAGTATCCAAACTCTGTCCTCTGTCTGCTCTGTCCCCCGTAGCTACTGGTGCTGTGGCTCTCCTTCCCACACCATCACCACTGTTCTGGTACCACCATCTGTGCCTGGTCTTCTGCAAACAGTGACTGTATTGAGGGTTCACAACCCCGCTGATCTGGCTAGGGTCTCCTCAGATCCAAGTTCAGTTCATAGGCAGTCAAGAAGGCCCAGTCAGACACTGCACAAACTGCCCCACGCTCCATGGAGTCACTATGGACCCCATGCCCTGGGAGAGGGACCCTTCCTGGGTATGGCCTGAACAAAATGCTCTTGGAGAAGACCTTGGGGTGAAGAAGGAGGAGGTAGGTGGGTTTGGGAGAGCATCTCAAACTAAGTGCTGCACCACATGGTGTAGGTGCATTGGACAGGATATACAGGCATTTTCCCCATTTTTCCCTGAGTAAAATAAGGCCCTGGGTCATGGCTGTGGGGCTCCTTCCACATTCCCCCTGTCCAAGGGCCTGGCAAAGCCCAGTTGCTCCCCTGATGAGGTCCTAGTTGACTCATCTGGGTGCTAATAACTAGAGAGAGAAGGAGCAGCTAAGCCGGTGACAGCAGTGGTGGGCTGAAGAGTCACCAGAGAGAGACGACAGCCCTGCTGATACGGTCTGTGCGAGGGGACCAGAAAGGAGGACAGCAAACAAACACAGATGGTCAGACATGGAGCATGTGATAGGGCTGGCAGGTCCCTGGACCAGCTCTTCCCAGGATGCCAAATTCCTTCCTCAGTTTTATACTTCACCTCCCTCGTTCTCACCTCCATCAACATCCTCATACACCCACCTGTCTATGAGCTCAGGCCTCTCTCTGCAGCCCTGGACCTCCTTTTCCTGAGGGCATCACCATGCCAGCATATCCCCAGGGTGCCACCATCACCAGCTGTGCCCACACTCTGCCATCCCTCTCCCTCATGAGCCTCTCCAGCCACTATGGAGGGTCATGGGGGTACCCCAGGCCTTTCGGGGCAGCCCTGCTTCCAGGCTGCCCTCCACACTGCCCTGCGCTGCTGCCCGCATCAGGCGGTATCTACCGCTCTTCAGGGCGGTTCGTGGTCCTGTCCCCTGGCTTCGCGGCCAGGCAACCACATGGGAGCTGGGGCTATGGGGCTGCGGGTGGCCCGTGGTGGCCAGTGGCCGTTGGGACACGCTGGAGTTCCCACGTATTTCCACCAGAGGGAGCCCAAAGGCCACGAACGGTGACGGCGGCGCGGCCGGGGCGCCCATCGCCGCGGTGTCGGGGCGTCAGGCCGCGGGGAGCCAGACGGGTGCCCCGGGACGGGCACCGTGACCTTCCCCACGCCAGGACCCCGCTTCCAGCTGCCGGGAAGGGAGCCCTGTGTGTGCACCCTGCTGCAGGCTGCCCAGGGGCTCCATCCTGCCCGGAGCTGCCAGCGCCTCTCCGAGCAGCCGTGTCCCGTTTTTGTGCACTTCTGCAGCAGATTTGAGCAGCATTCGGTGACTTGAGGCTTCCAGGAAGAGCGAGCACTGCAGGAAGGAGGGTTTATTGGGGCTTTGGAGTAGACCCGGGGTGGCTTCTTTTGATGACTGAGTTTCTCCAAGTCCAATCCACAGGCAAACCACACAACAGCCCTTCCAAGGCCAGGGCTGGGAGAAAAAAAAAAAAAAAAAGCTCTGGTCCCTTATCATGGAGGTAATTAGACTGCAGTGATGCAGACATAAAGACCCACCAGAAAGGGAGAAAGGGAGAGTTCATATGGTGCTGCTGGTTCTCCCAGAAAGGCAGCATGCGGCATCTCACTTAGAGTTATTTCCTGTTCATGCACTGCAATTCCCAGCTTTTGGGTGGCATTGGACATGTTTGTGAGGAAAACGGAACAGGATGGAAATCTCCTGCCAGATGGAATGGGAGGTGGGTGAAGGGAAAGTCGGAGAAGAAATATCACAGGCAAATACCACATGGTGCCATAGGAAAATCTCTCACATTTGCACAATTTGCTTGTTTATTTAAAGGCTCATTAGTAGCAGCCACGTGGGATGAGGTTTGCAACAGTCCTGAGCAAATCAGGTGCCTTAACTTGGAGATGCGGCTAATCCACTGATGCACTCTAGAAATCCCAGCTTGCCCACCCTAAAACTGGTGCTTTTTGGCAGAGCCTGGGGGTATTTGGCCTCACATGGCAAGGGAGAGAAAGGGAAAGCCGTGTCCTGCAGCATGGCATGGCACATGAGAGGCTTGAGCTGCACGTGGAGGGCTGCCATCACATCCCTCAGCAGGAGAGAGACCTTGGGCCAAGGACAGGGGAAAATGGGGTCTGGGCCAAATCCAGGCAATGCAACCCCAGGCTGCTGCTTGGGACTGATGCCAGAGCAACCTGGCATAGCCAGAGGGAAAGAAAATCCCAGCCAACTTGAGTGATGCTGATGGTGATGGTGATGGTAGGGAAAGGCTCGTGACTGGCAAGTAAAGGGTTAAGCCCAGCCCATCCTTTAGCCCAGGTGCTGCCCTGCCTGGCCCAGCTGTGCTGGGTCTTGCGGCTATAAAGGGGCTGGGTTGAGTGGCTTGGTCCTTCCCTAGCAGCTACTGGAGTGATTTCCTGCTTTTTTCCATCCTTCAGCATTTAGGAAACTGAAATTCTGTTCTTGGTGCTCTGGCCTTTTCTCAATCTGTCTGCACTTTTCCTGAACCTGTCCCAGGTCCCTGCTGAGACCCCAGGAATCTGGAGCTGAGAAAAGTGATTTCCCTGCTGGGTCTCTACTGTGGGACTCCTGTTCATCCAGCTCCGGATGAGATTTGCCTTTCTCTGGCTGTTGACTCATTCAGCTCGGATCCTTGCTCCTTCTACCATGCTGCTGTCTTGCTCCTGCTCTCTTTGGTATGCACTTGGGTGAGGGAGCAAATTTTACTGGTGTGGAGGGATTTTTGGATGGGTCTCTCCAGGTGACAAAGGTTGTGATTTCTGTGCTTGTCCTTCCAAATATTTCTATCTCTATTCAGGATTTGATTGAGCTTCTATAGGTATGGGGACTAATCTGTCATGTGCATTGGCAATGATGCCACTGAGAACTAGCGTGCTTGAGACAGCCTTCCCAGCCTGCAAATGATGGTGGCACCCCAGGGAGCTGCTTTTCAATCAGCGGTGCTGTCACCCTGTAGCCTGTTCCCTGGTTTCTCTGTGTCAGAGTTTTCCTACAGTGAAACTATGCTAGGTTGACAGCTTTCTTGTTGCTGATGAGCCATCCTGTTGGAGGAGAAGCCTTGATGGCTTGATCTGATGTACTTCTGGAGGATGGGGCTTGGAGGAGGGAGAGGTGTTATCCTCAGCACTTGCAGGTGGGATGCTTAATTATTCATTCTGCCTTCTCTGGGAGTACAGAAATCAGGCTGAGAGTCTGTCATCTCCCAGATCCTCTCCATCTCTACACTTAAATATGATTATTACCAGCAATTTTCACCCATCTCTGGGACTTCCTCTATCCCCCAGGCATCCCAAAGGCATCTGTTAATGACCGGGTGGTTGTTTGGCTTTTTGCTTTGGTGCTCCTGGGTGGGTTTCATCAAACCCTGCTGACTTCTATTCACCCAATTTTTAACCTGTTAAAGTCCCTGCTACTCATTTAAGTTAAGCGCTTTACATATCATGTTACAACTGAGCTGGTGTGGCTTCAGCTGCCTGCATACTCCCATTCCCTCCTTATTCTTGAGTTTCTCAGAAAATCTCCCTGCTCTTCTCCCAGAAGAGAGAAGGGGCTTTTGCGGGAGCAGTTGTGTCTCCAAAGTTTTCTGTGCCCAAAGCTCTCGTGCAGCTGGTTGCCTTGTGGGCAGGTTTTGCTGGTGCTGGCAGCAGCCCAGCCCTGGGCGCTCATGTGCCAGGAGGCTTTCTGAAGCGCTGCCACCTCTCTAGGAACAGATTGAGGCTTTCACATCCCCCCTGTTATGCCTCCAAAGGAACGTTCCCTTCCCTGTTCCTCTTTAACCCCTCCTCTGCCATTCTGAGCTGGTTTCCCATGAATATTGTGTTTCATAGTGGCTGTAGATCCTTTCCTGGTAACATGTGCTGTGCAAATGCAGCCAAAACGGGGACAGTGAGGATTGCATGTGCAGAAGTAGGGAAGGGCTGTGGGAGGCTGCGTTTTGGGATAGGGAGGAGTAGGGTGATGCTACCTTCACTGAGTGCTACTGCTGGCCCTGGCAAATGCAGACCAGCCCCCTGAGCAGCCCAGGCTGGGGCATTCCTTCCATTTCTGCCGCTTGTCTGCCCTCTCACGATGCTTCTAATCAATCCCAGTGGTAAAACAGGAACCTTTCTAGATGTTTTAAGCCCCGTTACTGCCTTCTGTGAAGTATTTTCTCCCTGTATGAAACATCACTAGTTGATCCTCCCCAGATTTGGTGCCTGCTGCCCTGAGGGGTGGGCTGGGGGACTATTGCATGAATGAGCTGGCAGCTTTCCAGGGAGCTCACCTCAAACCCAGCTCTCACCTGCGGGCACAGCAACACTCTAGGTTTAGGAGCAGCTGGATCAGCTGTCCTGTCTGGTCAAGTCCTCTCTGCTGCTGCTCATGATTATTGTGATTCTGCTGGCTGCCTGCTCACAAATTGAGGTGCTGCTTGCTGCTTGGGCTCAGAGCTGAACTCTGTCAGCTCTCCAAATTTGCTAGATTTCTTCTCAGTGGATAGGAGTATTTCAGATTGTTTGCCTCAGAGGTGTTACTGCCCTCCTGTTCATGTTTTGGTGGCATTGTGGTCTTTATTTTATTTTATTTTTCTCCCATCTTCAGGCTCAGTCCATTTTCTTTCAAGTTTAAGTTTCCCTATGGGCATCCCTGAGGGCTTATGGTGTCCTTTGAGCTTTGACTCTTGAGTTGAAATACAAAAGTCTCCTGCTGGAAAAAAAGTGCATCTGTATCTTTCTTCACTTTTTCTTTTCTTTTTCCCCAGTTATATTTACCTCTTGCATGCAGAGCAAGACTGGAAATGTTCAGCCCTGAGTTTTATCAGTGAGTGAAAAGTAGGGCTTAGAATAAAAACCTGCCCTGTTACCTGGAGTTGAACAAGGTGCACTTTGCTTCCAGAATACGCAAGGAGATGTGCTGTCATCAGGGATGCTTCAGATTTTATATCTTTCAGGCCCAAGGAGCCATCCTCTCTGCCCCTAACTCTTTCCTTCCAGGAAGCAAGGGAGGATTTAGCAACTCATACAAACTATTCCCAGGCACCTCAGAAACTTGTCACACCAGAAAGTGGCAGGGAGGATGTGATAGGCAAAATTGCAGTACCATTAATGGTACTCATTAAATTGCTGTCTGGGATTGTCCTCCTCATGCTGAGCAAGGAGCTCGCTGCTTGTAGCAGCCCCTGTCCCCACTGTGGCCCTCAGCCCTGCTCGGGCCATGATGCCCGAGTACCTGAGGAGATGCTCATTAGTGAGCCAAGCAGAGCAGCGGACCCCTTGCTGTGCTTCTCCCTTGCTGGGCTTCTCTCAGCTTGCGTTTGCATTTGCTGCCATGTCCATGTTTCTTTGGGATGCTGCTCTAGATGGTTGTTTTTATGGTTGGTAAGTTTGATCTTGACTCAGCCTGTGAGACGTTACATGGAGGATGGGACCCAATCACAGCCGTGTGGTTTCCTCACCCTGTGCTCTTTGCAAATGAGATTTTGCAGCGCTCTAGCACCTGCTTTTAACTTTCCCCTCTGAAAGCCTCTTCCTGGTGCCATTTAAAAGCTTATGAATTAGGTGCCGGGAGGCAATGTGCAGGGAGAGATTGGATAGTTACTGTGGGGCTCCCTGCGTAGGAGACTGGGAATCACCTTCAATCAACTCACAAACGCAAAGCAGCTCGGAAGTGGTGGCCTGGGAAAGGGCTGGCTCCATGCAGTCATTTATGGGTCTATTCTGATGAGTCATAAGGCAGGTAGTTTGGAAAAGATAGAGAATAGATAGATTTATAAATAGATAGATCCCATAAAGTGGCTCCTTGATGAACCACGGATGCCGTGCTCTGTTAAAACAAGCTCCAGAGATACTCTGGAGATGACCCCAGGCTCATCACTGGCTGGGCAGGAAGCTTCCTGTGGATTAAATATTTCTGCAACAAGTGCTGCATTGACTGTGCCACCGAGTGAGGGCGAAATGGGCTTTGCCAAGCTAAGGGATCATCCTTCCCTCCCAGGCAGGAGTGGAACATGCCACCATCCTTGTCATAGCACTGACTTTAAGCCAGAATGTGGAATGAGGGATTTCCATCATGGCTTGTTTGCCACTTGTTGCAGTGGAGACTTTCATGTTAGGGGTCTTTCTCTCCCGTCTTTCCAGGTAGTGATTTCCCTGCTGATAGAGGCACTCGAGTCGGCAACTGCCTCTGCTGCTCCTTGCAGCTGCAGCCTGGCAAGGATGCCTGGCCTCCATGAGCTCCAGCATCCAGCTTGGCACAAGGAGGAGTCCAAAAGGCTCAGTTTGAGGGAGCTGAAGCAGATCAAAGAAGTCAAAGGCTTTGCCAGCATGAGCTCCATCCCTATGCCTTGCACTGGGAGGCAGCATCAGGACAGAGCTGGGGGAAATGCAGGCAGGAGCCTTGGGTGCAGCTGGTTTGCTGGAGATGCCTGTGTTGACCCTGTGCGTTGCATCAGGCTGGTGCCAGACAGGAGCCGAAGGAGGCGGCGAGCTGAGATGAAGGCCGGGAAAGCCGTGTGCTGTTAGCACAGGCGACAGACAGCTCCGTGTGCCCAGAGAAATAACCTGGCACTTCCTCGATCCCTTGTGATTCATCCCAGCCTCGGTGGAGTAACATGGTCTCCAGCCCTGAGCCAGCAGCTTCTCCCGGCTGCGAGCCCAGGTTTTCCCCACTTGGTCACCGAAGGGGATGGCACTGGGGATGGCACAGCCGAGAAAGCACCTCCAGTCATTCCAGCCTCATGGGGACCTCTGAAAAGTAACAGTGCTCCTGCCAGGTGGAAAAGTGCTTTGCGTCTGTGCTGGCCCTGATTAGTGAAATTATGGTTGCCATGGAGGCTGAATACCTGCTCGGAGAGAGCCTGCCTCCCCCCCCCGGCCTTGAGCAGGCCTGGGGGAGACACACGGTGCTGCAGAGGCCAATTTTGCTGTTCCAGGCAGGCTGATTGGATTCATCTTGCTGAACATCACAATCTTTTTATTTTTCTATTTCTCCTCTCAGCCCTATTTAGAAGAAAAGATGTTTCTTTTTCCCTGCGAGCTGGGATTTAGACTTGGTGGGGTCTCTGGCAAGAGACTCCAGGCTGGGAAAGGGCTGCAGAGCAGCCACTGCGAGCAGTGATCCTCTATGTGCATCCACACTCAGAGCATCCTGGGATACCTGCCTGGATCCCTGCGCAGTGTGAGGATGAGGTAAGTTATCCTGGGAGGATGAAGACAACATATCTGTGCCCATTAGCAATGGGGAAACTCCTGGCTGTCTCCTTTGCTGGGCATTTGACCCCTGGAAAAAATGCTGGCAAATTATGCCAGGCTCAGGAAGAAATCCTTGGATATCTAGGAAGAGCTTCTGCTCCCGTGAGAAGTAGAGAGATGTTGCCTGTTGATAACAGCTGATGGCAGCTCTTGGACATACCTGTATCCTGTCTCGTGTGTGCAGAAGGAAGGAAGCTCTGGAAAACACCTTGGAGTGATGACAGGGTTTGGGGAAAGGCTGTCCAGGGAGCCCTGTGACCTGGTGCTGCTGGCACGCTGTGGGACTGTCCCTGGGCAGGGGCGAGCTCCCCTTGCAAAACTCCCCATGCAAACTGCACCCTGCTTTGGCTCCACTTCTCCAGGAGGGAAGGAGGCTCCTTAGCACCTAAAGCAAAGCACCAGAAAGAGAACTGAGGCAAAGGAGATTATATAAATGTATATACACACACACACACACACACACACACACGTGTATATATATGTATATATATTTTTTCAGCAAACACTGATTCAGTCAGCCTAAGTCATCTTGGCCACAGCTCTTTCATCCTTCTGGCTGTTGTTCGGAGATGCACTAGAGCTACTTTTTGGGTGCCAGATCTACAATGATCTGGCCGTATAAACACATCCCAGCAGCTCCACTTACCCCTGGAGCTCCTGGGGTGACTCTGTGCAGGGCTGTGGGGCTGAGATGACCTTGCCCTCCCCTCTCCTCTGTCTCCTCCAGGGAGAGGCAAAGGTGGGATTTTGGGGCACTGCTGGGGCCTGGTTCCTCTGGGAAGCTGATGAGCAGCTCTGTGTTTGGCTCCTCTGTCTGAGCACCTGCTGATGACACTGGAGCAAATAGAATATTTTATGGGAGCTGCTAAACAGCAGCTTTCCAGGGGCAGGAGTCATCATGCCTGGACACAGACCCTCCTGCACCTGATGTGCTACTCCTGCTGAATCCATAAGTTGGAGGGAAAACAAAACTGTCCAAACAAGAATGTTGTGGCAGCGTGAAAGTGAGTTAGATCCTACTGGGATCCACATCATCTCAAGAAGGGGCACAAGCCACAGGTTGTGGTCTGGTGAGACTTCAGCAAACGTCTCGCCGGACAGAGTTTGCTGTGGCAACAGCCTGTGGATAGGCTGCTGGTCCCATGGCTTCTGTGAGGATGAGGACGTGCCCTAGGGTGTCCACTTGTGGTGACTTCGTGGTGTAGAGGACCGGGGGGGGCCGGCCTGGCCTCAGTTTCCTTCTCTGGCACTGCAGTTTCAGCCTTCCAGCGCTCAGGAGCAGCTCATGTTAATTAAACTGCAAAGCCCTGTGCAGGCAGGGGAAGAAGTGGGAGGGGGCCGGGGTGCAGACAGGGCCATAAAAGGCTGTGCGGATCTGTCCTGCAATTTCCCTGAGTGATGCACCCTTGAAAGGAGCCCGGAGAGGCTGCGGGTGGTTATTAGGGCTGCAGCTCTCGTCTTCAAAGCCAATGTTTGTCCTTTGTTTTGGCATTTTAATTCTTCTGATGATGATGCTGCAGACAAAACTGGCCTCAAAAAGCATGTCTAGGGATGAGGACGCCAGGAGGAATAACCTCATGTTGTCCTGTGCTCTGCGGGGATGGGTATGTGAAAGGGCAGGAGGAGGAGAACGGGGGGAGATTCCCAGCTTCCAGAAGGGGAGCAAGGAATAGATGCTGGGGGAGCAAAATGGGAAGTGATGTGCAGTCCCTGGGCAGCAATATCCAGTTCCTGGGTAATCGCTAGTCCTTCCTGAGAGAGACCTGATGGTGGGTAAGGTGGGAGAGGAGTTTTGCCTCCAGTTATAGGGGGCTGTTGCAGCAGATCAAGGCAAAAGATGAAGGAAAAAGGGACATGGTGTGAACAGGTCCTTAGCTCTCGTGGTTCTAGTTCCCTGGCAAAGCCGGGGCTGGGAGCTGGACCCTGGCTGAGCAGGCAGAGGGCTTTGTCAGCACCAGCAGCAGGACCTGGGGAGAGGTTCACGGTTCAGCCGTGAGCCAAGCCAGCTCTGTCTGCAGATGCCATGTGTCGTGTTTGCTGCATTTGGCTAGAAAAGGAGACTGAGAGGAACCAGATGATTAAGAAAGTCATTTCAGCTAGAGTGCAGTAGCATTTCCACTGAACAGCTCAGACCCAGACAGCCTCTAAACAGTCCTGTCCCCGCAGACATCCCCTCATTCACCCATCTTGAGGCTCTGTCCCCAGCAGGGACCAAGGTCCAGGAGCAGAGTCCAGTTGCCTCCCATGGGGCTGCCCATCAGGGCGTGCAGTCCTGGCATGCAGCGAGTTTGCTGGGTTGCATCCTTTGGCAGACGAGCGCTCCACATTGCTTCACTGGCATGGATGGGTGCCCGTTCCTGCAGTGAAGCTGGCATCACCTTGCAGGGCAAGAGGAAAAGGACGGAGAAGCACCTGGGGGCCATGCCATGAGCGGGCTGTGTGCACGTGTGCTCATCGGGGATGCCCGGAAACCGGAGGCACGTGAGGGATGGAGAGGGGAAAGACCGGAGCCCTGCAGCCAGGGAAAGTCCTGCTGGCCAAGTACGGCAGTTCAGCACGTGGGCTGGGGCCAGAGCGGATGCTTTCCCGCTTGCTCTCTGTCTGCTCAGATTTGGAAGCAATTGCGGCCTCCGAGGAAGCAGCTCAGGCTGGGTGTCACAGCTGTGTCAAACCAGCCCTGTCATTTAGATGTCACCCAACATAGAGGACTAGTTACAGGGCTGGCAGGGATCCACAGGGATTCCCTTGTGCAGAGTAGGATCTGCTGGCACAGAAATGCAGCACCTCCTGTGTCCCAAAGGCACCACTGGGCTCCAAGGGCCCCATGAGCACCATCGTCCTGTCCCAGGGATCTGGCAGTTGGAGCTGCTCTCTGCAGGGTGATGGAAATCACACCTGGCCTCATATTGTTGGCTATGAAACATTAAAAATCAATGTTTTTGTGCTGGGAAACCAGAAGGTTTTGGAGTACAGGAGGGTGAGAGAAGGTCCCCGTGTCCCTGCTGTCATGGCACTGTGCCATAACTCTCCATCCTCTTCCCTGCTGGAAAGGGAGTTTTCTTTACCTTTTAACTCCTGTGCAAGCATGTGGCACCTCTCTCGGATGGTATTTCCAGCTTGTTTTCTTTCCCTGTGTAATGTGTTCCTTACACCCAATTACTCTCCTATTCTTTCAGCTTCAATAGCTCTTCTCCTCTGCTGAGGGAGACAATTTCCCAGGAAAAGCCACTTCTCAGGGCAGCACTGGGCACTTCTGAGTTTGTTCTGATAATTCCCTGCTGTTTGCAGCCTCTTATCTGCTGCCAGAAGTGCAGACAGAGCCAGCTTCAGGCCACCATGCCTGCTCCAGAATTTCTTTAGGCTAAATCACGATGCTCTGCCCTGACCTGGGCGCTCTGCCATGTAGTCCTTAGAGGCTGGCACCAGTGTGTGGTGCCACTGATGGCAGGGACAGCTCTGCCAGCCTCTGCAGCCTTTCTTCCCCGAGCATCATCACTGAGCTGGGGCAGAGCTGGACACTGAGAGCCCATCTGGAGGGCCATGGCCCATGGAGCCCAACCCAGGGGCTTTCAATCCTTTCAAGCACTTTAGCTGGTACCAGGAAAGGAAAAAGCCTCCAGAGTTTTGAGGCGTTGATCCCTATGGTGCGTGCACCCCTCTCATGGGCTGATACAAGTGCTGCTTCCATCCCCTGCTGCTGTCCCTTGGCTTTATTGCACTAGACAGCAGCAAAAGGGGGTCCTATGTCCCCTTCAAATGCGCTGGGACACGTGGTGGCTCCTGTGCAGGGGCTCCTGCTCAGTGCCAGGCAGTGCCTGGGGCCACAATGTTTGTGCTGCCAGACGTCACTCCCAGGCCAAGCCCGGACATAGCGTCCAGCAAGCCAAAAACCGCGGCTGCTCCCGCCTGGACCCACTCAGCTCTGCCCTCCAAGCTGCCGCCAGTCACCAGTGTCCCCACTTCACTGCTGCAAAAACCTCAAGCAAATATTTACTCCTCCTAGAAAGGGCTCTGTTTGTTTTCTTGGCAGCAGGGCTGCAGCAGGGCTGAGCTCCGGAGCACCGGGCACCTTCGCAGGAGGGATACAAGGCATCACTGCTCCTCTTGCAGCGTCCTTGCTGCCCCTGGCATGGGTGTCAGAGCTTCCCAGGAAAGAGCGGACTCGCTGCCGGCCGTGCTTGGCCCCTTGTTCTGCTGCTGAGCTCAGCTCGGTGTCCTGCCATGGGTGAGTGAGCTCCGCACCTTGGTCTCCCCATGGGGCTGGGGAGGTGGGTGAGCGATGCCACCAAGTGCCCTGGCATTGGGAGGATGTTTTGGGGTGCAGGACCCTCGGTGCTGGAGACCCCCTGGATCCAGACCGCACCAGGCAGTGAGGTGAGCCCAGGTACGAGCTGGTGGCACAGGAGCGAGGAAGCTGTGCCCACGTCTGTCATCACTAAAGGATGCAGCTCTCCCTGCCCCTTCTGCAAGAGTCTTGTCCCATCCCACCAAGTTCTGCTTCAGTTCATCTCTGTCCTGCCCAAATCCAAGGAGGACCAGCCCACCTGAGAAGCATCGCTAGTGTGGCACAGCCTGTTGCTTCTGCGTCACCCAAGCCAGGTGCCCACAGCCCTCGGTCCTGCAGCCACACGGAGTTGCAGGTGTGAATCTGGAGCCGTGGGGTGTGCAGGTGTGCACGGGTGTGAATTTGGAGCTGTGAGGTGCATGGATGTGCACAAGTGTGAATCCGGAGCCATGTGGTGTGCACGGGTGTGAATCCGGAGACACGGGGTGTGTGGATGTGCACAGGTGTGAATCCGGAGCCACGGGATGTGCACGGGTGTGAACCCGGAGCCACGGCACGGCGGGCTCACAGTGCCCTCTTGCGTCACGGGGACCGGCAGCGCGGCACCCAGCCTCCTCCCCCGGCCCCCCTCGCCAGCCCGGCTCTGCCTGCTCACCCATGTGTGCTCCCTTCGGCACCTCCCTGCCACCCTCCCTCTCGCGCGCCCGCCGCGATGGAGCCGCGGCCCCGGCTGCCTCCCCTCCGCCGTCTCCTCCCCGGCTCCTAGGGGAGGCTGGGGAGGGCTGGAGGACCCCAGCCCTTGCAGAGCGAGGTGAGTCGCTGCCTTGAAACCAACCCTCCATCCTTAGGAGGAAAGAGCGGGGGGACCCAAGCGTGGCCGGGCAGGAGCAGCGGCGCTCGCTGCACTGGCTGCCAGGATGCGGAGAGGAGGGATGGAGCCGGGGAGTGCAGTGCAGGACGTGCCGGGGCTGCGCCGGCAGAGACGGCCGGGCATCACGGGGAAGCAGCCGCACACGGGATGCGGCTCGGAGACACGAGCGGGAGCCCACCTGCTTCTCCAGCTTGGAGTTGGGCTGAAAGTGGTAAAGCGCGTGTTTCGGGCAACAGGAGCCGCGGCCGGAGCGGCTGTCAGGACGGCGCCGGGGCTGATTGATGGCTTATTCGCCACGGAGGCCACGTAAATGGCAAATCTCTGCATTGCAAAGGCTGTTGATGGGGATGGAGGCGGCCGCGCTGCCCTCCCCCGGGGCTCTCCACGAGTCAACGGAGTTTATTACTTTAATGTATTTCCTCTCTCCCTCTCCGAGGAGCACCTTTTCGGCAGCGCTGCTTTCGGAGCGAGGAGCCAGCCTCTGGTAGAGGTAGGGTCTCAGCGTTACCTTTTCCTTGCCTGCCTCTTCACGGGTGGGAGAGGAAGCCCCCAGACTCCTGTTGCTCATCTTGGAGCAGCTCCTCTCTGTGAGGATGGAGGGGAGACGGTGGATGGGGTCTCAGAGACCAGCTCCAAGGGGACAGCAGAGGCAGGATTTATCCTGCTAACGTAGCAGAGCCTCCCATCCCGACCCCATCCAGCAGGGGAGCACTGGAGCGACAGGACTTTGCTCAGAGCCTCCCAACAAGTCTTTGCCAGGGAGGAAGATCAGTTTTCTCCACTGCTGTTTCACTGCCATCCCGTTGGCCCCTCCGCATGGTCAGCAGGGTTGGAGCAGGGCTCGATCATGCTGCACGGCTCAGAGCTTTGGGCTGTGTCCTGTCTTGCTTCGGAAGGGGGACATCCCACCAAGGTCTCCCTCTCTGCAGGATGAGATAGCAGAGGTGGATGGAGGAGCTGCTAGGGCTGTTTGCAGGTGCACCACTGGGCTGGGAGCTTGAGAGCCTGGAGGGAAACACTGGGGAGCCTTTGAGGGGCTCTCCTAAAAGAAAGGCTGAGACTGGGGCAAATGGGAGGCTCCTTGGCATGACCCGCTGCCCAGAAGGCAGTTGAGAGCACCCTGCATTAAAGAGGAGAGGGGCAGAGGGCTCGGGTGCAGCAGAGGGGCTAGGAGGGACCCCCATCACCATGCCCCATCTCTCTGCAGCCATGAATCCCTACAGCAACTGCTCCAACGCCGAGTTCTCCCTGTCCCAGCAAGACCTCCCTGCGGAGCCCATCAGCCTGGATGTCTGCAACAGGACTCACCCGGGGGCCTTGTTCGACCCCAAGGATGCCAACCTGACCGAGGAGCAGTTGCGGCATAAGTACTTGGGGCCTCAGCGGTCCAGCTTCTTCATCCCCGTCTGTGCCATCTACCTGCTGATCTTCGTGGTGGGGGCCGTGGGCAACACCCTCACCTGCATCGTCATCCTCCGGCACAGGTTCATGAGGACACCCACCAACTACTACCTGTTCAGCCTGGCTGTGTCCGACCTGCTCGTCCTGCTGCTGGGGATGCCGCTGGAGCTCTACGACATGTGGAGCAACTACCCTTTCCTCCTGGGTGCCAGCGGCTGCTATTTCAAGACGCTGCTCTTCGAGGCTGTCTGCTTCGCCTCCATCCTCAATGTCACAGCCCTGAGCGTAGAGCGCTACATCGCCGTGGTTCATCCGCTCAAGGCCAAGTATGTAGTGACCAGGAATCATGCCAAGAGGGTCATCGTCACCATCTGGGTCATGTCGGTCATCTGCTCCATCCCCAACACCAGCCTCCATGGGCTACAGCCTCTCTGCGTGCCGGGACGGGGGCATGTGCCCGATTCGGAGATCTGCACCTTGGTGAAGCCACGCTTGATTTACAACCTCATCATCCAGATCACTACCATTCTCTTCTTCTTCCTGCCCATGGGGACTATCAGCATCCTGTACCTGCTCATTGGCCTGCAGCTCAAGAAAGAAAGGATGCTCCAGACCCTGGGAGCCAAGTCGGAGGACAGCTGTGACTATCACAACAGCCAAGGGCAGAAGAAAGTCAAGAGGAGGCAGGTCACGAAAATGCTGTGTGAGTCCCGGGATGGGGATGGGAGAGCTGGTGGGTGTCTCCCAAAGCTGCCTTGGGAGGGTGATGAGGGGAAACTGAGGTGCAGCCAGCCTGGAGCTGCTGAGGATGGGCCAGCTGGGAGGGAATGAGGCTGGTGTGCAGGATGTAGGAGTAAAGGCGGATCTGGTGGCTCCAGCCCAGCCATAGGGCTGACTCGTGACAGTTCCCCCAGCTGCCAGATGTCTCCTCCTCCAGGAACGTGCTGGATGAGAGCCTGGGACCAAAGGGAGGGTGCAGGGTGGGAGGGAGAGATCCTGCCCCCTCTCCCCGACCGCACCAGAGCCCTGGCATGTGCTGTGATGTGTATGAGGTGCACGGCCCAGCAAGGGGGCCAGTTCCTACCCAGACCTCCAGCTGCCATGACCATCTCTGGGCACAATGTAGTGACCCAAGGCCAGGCAGGAGCATATCTCCATCCCACCTCCCTGCTCCCTTGCTCATCTCTCACTCCATGGTCTCCAGGAGCCTCTGGCCCCTTTCCCGGCAGCAGGAGCTGGCTGCCCCTGGGTCTCCGCTCTTCCTCGGCACGCTGACCTCCACGTGCTCCCGGCCCCCGTGACGGCACAGCAGTGGCGGGTTGCCCAGACCAGCCTTCGGTGGGGCCAGGGCTGCTTCTTGGCCGTGTCTCAGGAATTAACCTCCCTCTGGCCTCCCTTGGTGGGGGAGGGGGGG
>VWPW01005921.1:0-14876 GCA_013389825.1 Crypturellus undulatus
CGAGGAGAACACTACCTGGGTTCCCATTGCAGTAAAGATGCGGTAAACTGCAGTAAAGATGGATGCATATAGTCAGCCAGATCCACACCACAGAGCCAGCCCAAAGATTGTTTTTTTTTCTGTAATTTTAGAATTCACCAAAAACAAACAAACAAACAACTCAGTTTGGCTTAGCTTAACATTAAATAAGCAGATTCTGCCACCTACTGGCTATTTGCTAAGCAGTCGGTGAAAGTCTGTTCAATTGTAAACTCACAAAAATGAATATTTGGCATTTCCTTAATGAAATTACCATGTATTCTTGTTTATTCCAGGTATCAGATAATAATTTTACAACAGGTAAAACAGGGGGAAAAAAGTAGTTTGATAATATTCAAATACTTAGGTCTGAAAAAGAAAACTTTTCCTCTCTCAAAAAGTTCCCTATGGCCTGTTCCTAGTTCTTCCCAATTTATTTTCCATATCATAAGAATGAAATTCCTATGGAATTAATAGACTATTTTAACTTCAAAGAAGATTTTGTTCGAGTTAGGGAACATAGACTCATTTATTTTGAATGAATTGTTCAGCTAGGTCTAATGAGAAAAGAATTTATAATGTGGGAATTTGTTTTCTCATCTGCTTTACAGCTGTGATTTAAGGAGGGTCAGATACAACCTCTGCTGGTGGTGTTTTATAATATAAATTCTTCTTTGATTGCTATATTTAGAAGCAACTTTCATCCTTGTTATAACTGCTTGCTAATACATGCTGTTCCAACGACAGAAAGTTCCAGTATGTGAAGCATGTGAAGGATATCGAATGTAGGGAACCAATGTGAGCAGATTATGTAGTCTGTGCTGTGAGATCCTCAGAAACACATCCTATTTTCTTTTGCTGATATGGAAGGTCTACAATAAGAGTCTTTTGACAGTGAACAGCTTGTACTATCAAAGAAGGCTTTGGTACTGGCTAACGAGATAAGAAGCTGACTGCTACCGTAAAACTCCTCACAATTTTTCAATCAGAAACAATTTTTGTACCTTGCTCGCTAACTCAGCAGTCTCTGAGAGAAGTTACCGATGTATGTATATAACTGATCATCAGTTATATATATATATATAAAAAAGCAGACAATGCTTTGTTATTCATGTTATCTTCTTACACTTTATAACACCCTTAAGATAGTTAATGAACACATATGCCATGTCTGTGTTTACTTCTGCTGACGTAACACAGTATGCAGATTGATAGTCTTACATTTTTAAAGACATATAAGGAAATTGTCGAAACTATCTATAACACATCCTTTGAACATAACTGGTAGGTGAAGGGCTCCCAGTCAGTTCAGTGGAACGGTCCCTCGGTGAATCAAGCATGTTGAACGACTCAAATATTTTTTTCCAACTATTCTGTACCTCTGAGTGAGACCACCAGAGGGTGCCAGGAATCCACAGTGCTGACTTCAGTGAGTCTTATATGGCCAGTTAAGTACAGCAGATCTGCTGTGTACCATTTCCTCAGCTACAAAGCCAAACACATTTATTCCTCCGAGGTTATGAAGTCAACTATTAAGAAAAATGAACAGCATAAAAAATCGCAAACTAGGAGGAAAAAAAGGAAAAAAAAAAAAAAAAAAAGCTGTTGAAAACAAAGACTCTCTCCTGAAACCAGCAGGCTGAACCTGACAGGTAGGACTGGAAAGTCTCCAATATGTGTCATTTATTATGAGATGTAACTGTGACAGAAAAGCTGATTTTAAACCATTCAGTTTGTATTTTGACTATTACAGTCACCAGAACATTTTCAGCTAATACAGTAGTGTTTATTTATTTATTTCTACTGCAGTTTCTGGGCCTGATTTATTTTCTCAGTTCCTCGGCTATACATCTGAAACAATTCCATTAAACTTAATAGAGCTGCATCTGGTGTGATCTGATTTGAGACTTCACTGCTGAGTCGGCACACACCAAAGAACTCTGATTATCTTTCTTTGCTAATGAAAAATGTTTAGTTACAGTGAATTGATTTGGTGATCAAGAGAAAAGAAGACAAACTAAGCAGAAATTATTGAAAAGTATGGTAGCTCTCAAGATTTCTAGATCAAGCCATTCCCCTTCCATTTTCTCTTTTTCTGAAAAGAAGATAAAATGCTCTAACAAGAACTCCTGTAGTCTCCCTCCCTTTTTCAACCTTTCTGCCAATATCTGAGGAAAGAGACCTCTTTTCAGTCTATACACAGAAACTAAATATCTCCACAGACATGATAAAAGTAATGTTTTCCCCATTAACAGGTATATACACTTGCTTGCCAAGGAAAGAGTGAGTCCACAAAAACTTGCACAACTTCATGAGTTAAAGTCATTGTTAGCAGCCTCCTTAACCACAGGGTGCATCTGTTCTGAACTCTCCGACTGAGAGACTGATACATTACTCACCAAGATACTCAAGAACTAGGAAAAGGTTTTTCCAGCATTATTCATCCAACCAAGAGACTGGACCATTGTTCATATACATAGTCCAAATTCTGGTCTTTCCTTACCATTCACAGAATAAGTAGAGCAAATACATGCAATTGCAAAATTTCCTCATTCTAAGAAGATTTCAACACTGCATCCACCAGTGTCCTGAATACACGTACCCTTCCTGCTCCAGCTGTGCTGGCTGAAGGTGTTTCTGTTGCTAGCACAATGTCAGCTGCTCAGTATCACCAGAGATCACCTCGCCTGCAGATCTGCCAATCAACCATCAAGTGAGAAGACTGCCTGCTCTACTTCATTTCAAATAAGCCAAATGGCAAAGAGTGTCTATGGAAACAGCTTCAGCAGTTCTGGCTTATTTTGACTGGAAAAAGCTAAGGAATACTTGCAAGAGAAATTGTACTAGAAAAGTAGAAGGAGTAGTAGGATTCTGACCAACAGCTTAAGGTGGTCCGATAGTGTCAAGTTCATAGAAGTGAACTCAGAATATAGGCATAAAAGTACATTTTTCCTCCTTTATCAGGAAGACTGAAGAGGAAATTTCAAAAGAACAAATAAAATCAAAATCATTTGATCGTCATATATCAGGTCAAATCATCAAGAAAAATAAGCTGATGTCAGTCAAAAGGGAGAATTCCAACATTTTGATTAAGTATGAAGTAAACATTCTCAAGCCTGAGGGAAAAAACCCTCTAAGAGTTATTTGCCATACAAATAACCAAGTTGCCAAGGTCCTATCAGATGTTTTGCAAACAGTTTAAGGATTACTGTTGATTTAAGCTAATTAAATAACAGATTTAGTAGTGAGAGTCTGCTTCTTATTTGTATTCTCAATGTCCAAACCTTATTTGAAATAATCTTCAGTTAAAAAAAATCTGTTTCTATCCTGAATAATCAAGGTCAGTTTGTCTTCGTGGATAACTTTAAGCTGCAGTACATTCACAGACCACTTTAAAAACAGCAGGTGCAAATTATATGTGTCTACAGGTCAATTTATTACAATCTGTGTGCTAGTTTAACCTGATCTAATTAACAGTATTGCAGTTAAAGGGCTGTTACGCAGCACCAGTGTATATGCTATTCAGGACAATTTCGGCACCTACCATTGTCTGATACAGAAGCAGAATGTGAATTTCTGGCATTTATGACTTCACTTGTGTGAAAATTTATGTATATTTTACCCTGCATATAATGATCTAGAAATGTTGACATGTGTTACTCTGTCTTAAAATACCTTGCAAATAGCAATAGCACATTTTTTACAAAAAGATCAAAAGTTATCATTAGTTTATGCTTTATCCCTTGTTGTAAGTTTCCATGAATAAAATCATCAATTAAACTTAGGGGATGTGAAATTTGACCTACTTGTAGATATTGTATAATGACTTAAAATACACTGGACTTTGAGGAAATACTGCAATGTGTTACAGAAATGCCCTACAATTTTTATTTGTATTTTTTTAGTCAGTAGAGTGTAAGAGTGCCTGTGCGTCAAAATCCTGTCATTATCTGAGTTATCTGTTATTCGTTTCATCTTGCTTATAACCTCATTATTGTGTTTCCATGCATGTGTGATCACATAAACAGAAGCTATCAGAAAGTTTTGGCCTTGTCTTTAGGCCATTCAAGGGATGAAAAATGGGGCTGTAAGAGGAGTGTATTGACTGGGGAAAAGGGAAAAGAGATTATTCCTCAGTTCCCACCCACTGGAGCACATTTTGCAAGAGATGCTGAGCAGAGGTTTGCAGAAATGAGGAGGAGCAGCTCCTCGCTGCACAGAGTGGCCAGCTGGCGTTGTGAGCTGAGCTGTGGCTCACTGCAGCATCACAAAACCCACTCCCTGAACTCCTGTGCCATTCTTGTCCCCCTGCAGGTTCCTCATGCTGTGGCCCTGGCACTGATCCCACCAGGAGTGAAACAGGGGGTTCTGATTCAGCAGAAAACTAGCTTCACACATGGGTAAATAGATATTGCCCTTTCCATGAGTGCAGGTTCACCGCAGGGTGAGTGGACCTCAGCAGCAAGCAGGTGGGTTGGCCAAGTCCTGCTGTCAGACCCTGCCCTGGGACCTTGGAGAAAGATGAGGGAATTACAAGTCCAGGCACTATGGAGCAAACCCAGGTCTGGTCCCGTGTAAATCACATGACTTCTAGCATAAAAGCTTTTAAGAGATCAGCTTGCTCCTCTGGAAGAGTTGTGCTCATAAGTCCTGAGCATTTAAACAGTCTTTATTTTAAGGGAGCTAGATCAGAGCATTGGCTTCTCCTCTTTCCCCGACCCTGATCTCAGGAGGTACTTTTTCATTTCAAGAGTCTTTTAGTGTTTCAAATATACACATATTTAATAGCAAATTACCACAATCTGAGCAAACCCTCGAGGGCTGAGGAAAGGCACTTCTCACAATTTCTAAATGATATCTGAGCTAGATTTAATGAACTCATCCAGAATTAGTTCAAAACGAGTTCATAAACATTTTTTGAATCAGAACTAACCTGAATGCTTTTGCAGCTAGTGAAATTAAAACTATATCGATATAAAAGGTCATCCTGTTATCCCATAGCAAAATCTTGAGGCAAAAGAAGAGGAAACTTACATGATTAGTGGATTCCTAAACATGAACAGCATGACAAAATGGTCAAGACAATTTTTGAGTAGCAGACAGAAATGAACTTGTGGTCAGAATGTATTTGACTGAAAAAGATATATTTTTTCTTCCTATCAGTGTTGAAATTAAGAACTCCCCCTTGATAAAAACTTTGTGCATTTGGTGATTCAATAGGAACTCAATCGGAATAGGAGAGAATTTTGGAGTTACTGAAGATGAATCAACAACTCCTTGGAACAGGACAAGTGTTAGGAAAATCGTACTGAGATCACCACCTGAAACAATCTGAAGGTTGTTGTAATATTTTTTCTCACTCAGATGTAGATTCTTTCGATTTCCTTTCTTCTTTTCATAAAAAAAAAAAAAAAAGGATTTATAGCCACCCAAATTTTAAAGAGCCTGTAAAATGATACAGCATTTAAAAACTGATACTGATGTGGAAAGAGGCTATGATAGATCTCACACTGGAGAAGAAAAAGACAAGCTGAGTTAAAAAAAAAAAAAAAAAAAAAACTCGTCAAATTCCATTAAAGGGCTGAGAAAAGCCAGAGAAATTCAGATGCGAGATCAGAATTTTGACATGGCTGATTTTTGATTTTGGTTAGTTGGATGCAAACAGATTCAAAGCTCAGGGTTCTGACTATTGCTGATGTCACCTTTAGCCTCCATCTTTTCCTCCAAAAAACACAGAGGGACTGGCCTCCTAACCCAGGAATGTAGCTTTTTATATGCAAATAGGCGTTTGAAAGTTAATTATTAGAGTACCCTAATCTTTCTTATTCTCCATTTCTCCTCTTTCTCCCTTATTAGATCCAGAAAATGCTTTTCTCTGAGCCATTTTTGCATAGTTGTGCAGAGCAAAAACATGTCAAGAATTTGAATTCCAAAAGCACTGTGCCCAAACCCAATATTTTCTTAACCTTTACCTTGATTTTGATTCCATTAGGATGTGTAGCCTTATCCTCTCTAAGAGATGTCTCAGTTTGAATTTAGTCTCAGGTTATCTTCATTTCATTTCATTTTTACTCTCCGATATGCTTGTATATCAAGCAGTAAGAGGCTCCTTCTGGACACAGTGTTTGATGATGGGCATAAATGGTCACAAATATGTATTTATGGAAAATTATAACTATACGAACCTGGTTGTCTGGGGAAACCTGTTATAGTTTCATTATTTTATTTTTATTATATTTGACCAGTTATTTTGGCAAATAATTAGAAAAGATGTAAATAATGAACAGCATACGAGACCAACTGACAAAAAGGAGTTATATGTTATAAGTCTTGTGATTTCCATAAGACATTTAAAGTAAAAACACGCTGCATGTTGGACCACAAAGAACGAAACATGGGACATAATCTCTATTATTGTTGATATAACAAATTATTCCCAGAGACATCTGATGAATGTTTGATACATATAAAGTACGCTTCATAATGGTCATGTTAATTTAGCAGTTAGTTTTGAACATTCATTTTTTAACTATAACTTCAGGCTTAGTCATAATTGCAAATGATCACCTGAAAATGGAAGAAATTAACAGAATGAACATTTTACTAGTAGAGGGGTTAAAGGTAAAAGTAGAAAATGTTGTCTATAACTCTTCATTTGAGCTGTTATTTTAGTGGGAATGTATCAACTCAGAGTTCTTCATCCCTTTTTCTTTGCCTTGCTCATCTATTCTATTCCTCCCAGTCATCTGTAAGAATTTTCTCATGTTTACTTTTGACTAGATATTTTAAGTTTCAAAATTTCCACATGTAGTTTCAGTCACTAGATAAATAGCTCTTTGGGTTCTTAATGTAGTGATGACTTCCGTTTCAGCCATTAGGTTTTCAACATGTATTCACCTGTCTTCTTATTTATCATCCCTGCTTTGCTTTCCTACTCCTCCATGGTTTTCCTAATATTTTTAAGGCTTTAATATTTGAAGCTTTTCTTTTTAGTGCTTTTCTTTTATCAGTGAAACACCACACCTTTTGACTTACCCAGTTTGTGCTCTTCCCACATTGCCATGGAGCTGCAACTGTTGCAGCTTAAGTCATATTGCCTCTGAGTACTACTTAGTTTCTTTTAGTTCCAGTCCAGTCTTACTTCTCTTTGCTTCTTAAGATGCATCAAATATTTTCCTCAGATTCAGCTAAAATTTCTCTCTTTTACGCTTTCAGTTTTGCCCTTTTGGGTTTTTTTTACTGCTCTCTGTTCAGTGTTGCTCCTTCTCAGTTGTGTTTCCAGGTTGGCAAAAACTGTGGTTGCTGTTTAGAATGTTTTTACATTTTGGAAAGATGAACTGAGATCTGACATGTTGCAGATATGGGTAATCCAATTTTCTATATAGCCAGATGACCGTTTTTGTGTACATCGAACGGTTTTGTGTATGATTTTGTGAAGGAAGAGAGTACTCAAAGAATAAGTGTAATCAGCATCTGGAATGAGGTTTCCCAGTCCCTGTTCTGTCTGTTTAGCTGTTGAAACATCCAACTTTAATAATGAGATCCTGTATAACAAAAGCCTACTGATGGCTTATCAAGTACACTTCGGAGGCAACAAAAGACCTCATCTTTGTCTTCTCTACTATGTCATTGTCACTATGTCCCATTCCATCTTTAGGATCTAATTTCCAGTTGGCATATACTGATTGGTACGTTGTAATTAGTGAGTGTCTTTGCCATGATGAAAAGTAGCACTGTCGGTGCTTCATAAGAGAAGATGTTTCTTTTCTTGTTTGATATTTTATACTTCCAGTGTACTCCTGCTGACTGCCTGCATTTAGTCTATTCCTAACTTCTGTTGTGTGCTTAATGCTTATCATTGCTGTCACACTTGATGTGTTTGCTTCCTGCTAATTCCACACTGCTGAAGAGCCTAATACTGAGATATCCTGTTTTTCAGCATGAAATTTTAAAGAGCTACTGGAGTTTTCTGCAGATCATGCTGTATATCACCAACTTCATTGTTAACTACTTCCCTGAGAAACAAGCAGAAAGATGGAATTGTATCTTTCTGAAGCATAATATCTTTTTTTTCCTCTAATTTTAGTACAATACTAGCCATATCTAGAACTTTTACCCAGACAGATATAAAGTTCCATTATACTGAATTTAAATGCCCTATAAACTGGCATTCACCTTCCCTCAAATTCTGCCTGTCCAAAGTATTTTCCAATGACTCTTAAGAAGATATGATACTACTCTATATGCCCATTACTTTATGCTTTATTTCTTTTGAGTTGTTGAATGAATCCTCAGTATCTATAAATTATCCTTGCCATATAAGTATATTGCTGCTGTGTGTTTGTGTGTTTGTTTATTTTTACAGTGCATGAGGATAAAGATTGGTACGTTTATCAACCAAGAGTGGTGTAAGGAGGGAGAAGAAACTTTATACTTTTCAGTGTAAAGATTTTTGTTTCTATTTAGACTTTAAGGTGACAGTCAAAAATAGAAAAAAACAGAGTCAAATCACATTCACCCAGTCAGTTATTCTGGATTGTCTTTATTTTTCTTTTCTCCCTGATAAAGCAATACATTTAGAGATTATTCATATTTTATGCTTTTTCTGTGCGTACTTATTTTTAGAATGATTCATCAACCATGTTTTACAGAAACCACGTGGAAAAGCAGTATCTCTTTTTTTCTGAGAACATTTGCCCTCTGCTATTTCTAATACATATAAATTATTTAGGCAGAGGGATTGTGGTTGGCAAAACAAATTTGATGACACACAGAGCGAGTGAAAAAATGAATGCTACGCATCTGGGCTACACTAGAAATGAAATCTTTAAAACTAAGCTTTAAGTTAAAGCTTTAATTTTTAAGCTAAAGCTACAAAATCATTAATTCACAGAGGCAGGCCAATAAAAAAAATCCAATAAAGTATAGAAATCTTACTTTTCTTTTCAATGGCTTTTCATTCAGTCTCATTTTAGTCCTACAGAGGAACTTCACAGCCAGCTCATTGCTGTATTACATGTACCACAGAGGTAAGAAGATGAGGAGCAAATATTGCTTAATTTTAGGTTATTTATCACATTTGTGAAATTAAACATTTTTAGTTAAGAGCTTGCACTTTTAGTAAATGAGGTTTTCTATCTTCAGTATAAAAGTATTCATTTTGATTTTCATCATTTACTATATTTAGTACACAGGAGATTAAACAGCAAAAATATATGCCATGATAATGTTATCCTACTGGTCTCAGTCAAAACTGATAAAGCACATCTACTTCTTTATGTTTAATGTTTATGAAAATAGTAGCACTAAACTGTTTACTGATGTATGAAAATGTTGAGATCTGATTTTAAGATAATTGACTCCTTTAACCTTTCTTTCTCTCTCTCTCTTTAAATATATGTATACATATGTATGCATGTGCACATACTAAATTAACCAGTGACTAGTGATTGCAAATTTAAGGTATCATGACTTCTAAAACGGCTTAAATATTTCTTTAAATGCATATCTGTGTATCCAAGGATATTTTTATAAATCAAGTTTAAAAATCTTTCTCATCTAGCTAAAGTAATTCAAGAATAATTTAAATAGAAAGATAGAGATCGGAGTAGGAAAGAAGACTGAATAGATTTTCACTCATTTTGCCAAAATTTTACAGGCCACATTGCATATCCTTTTACATATGACCTTACTCTAAGTGTATTTCAGTAGTACAGATCACTGAATTAGAGATTTACTGTGTATACCAAATTATTAAATTTAAATGTTGTGCTATGCAGGGTTACTGTTAGGACAACTTTATCCCATAGATCTTTTTAAGTTCACAGCTTTCAAATATAATTCACTGTAAAATTATGATATCCTCTATCAGTATTTACCTCCCTAGATAAGACATACTTACTACTGAATGTTTGATAAATTAAAAATAATCAAAATCTCTAGTGGCAAATGCTTCCCACTTTACGGAGTTTGGAGCACATGTGAGGCTATGTTACATAGCTCTGTGAAATTTATTTAGTTATTTTAATTGCTTTCAAAAGGCTTTAGACTGGACTTTTTGTGAAATGTGGAATGCAGTAGTCTGAGCCTACCTAAAGTGGACCTGAAATAAATCTACAGTCTATACTTTTTGAAAAATCACACACAAAAAAAATGATAAATACTCATCTTTGTTGTTTATGATTCACTTTGTAAATGTTCAGACACTGTGAGTTCATCATTTTGTAGCAACACAGAAAAACAATATATTGTAGAACGGGGAATTAGTAGTTCCTGTCAAGATGCGTTTCAAAACTAAGTAGCCAGTAGAGGTTGCTCCAAGCTATGACAAAACACAGAGAACGATTAGTTTCACCAAATATTTAAAAAGCAGATGTGAGGTTCTAAGCAAATATATTAAGGTAAATGTGACTTAGCTTGTTCAGGGACCAGTTAGGTAAAAAGTGAAACTACAAATTGTTTTACAAATAGACACAAATATATCTAAAACATAAAAGCTAGACTCCCTTGTGCTGATGTTGAAGTTCCCCTATACTTCAACAGCCTTGAAATTACTCTACCTAGTGGTCATTTTCTTACTGTAGGTAAAAGATCATCCAAACTACATTTCATAAGCAAAGTCATGGAACAGATACACACACAGGCAGCTTAAAATGAGATTTTCTGGCAGGGACTAGTATATTTTTTGGCTTGTCAATTAGTAATGATTTTCCATGAACAGCAATAAACACTCCCCACTGCTGTCTCAGGCAGTGAGGAATAGAAGTGCCTTTTCCATAAAGGTCTTTTTGCTTTATTTTCTACAGATGTGTTGTTAAACAAGTCTTAACGGTAGCTATAGACTTTGGCACTCATTCCTGCAGCCACATGATCTGTCATTTATTACATATTATTTTTCCACACTTCTCTTGTCTGAATTCTTAAGTCTTTTTCAGTGACAGCATACATGAATGCTAATTTATCTTGTAGCCCTGCAGAGAAAAAGNTTGTAAGCAAGTGTGCATTTTCTTTATTTAAGAATGTGAGAGGATCTTGTGCATTAATAGAACAACTCTTGTCCCCTGAATTAAGTAGTATTTTCCAGATGGGAGAGGTAGGAACTTAACATGAAAATTCCAATAAAAATCAGAGGAGATGATGAATATATGTCTGTTTCTGAAGAAATGCTACTTCCTGTAACAGCAAACCAAATATATGCATATAAATTAACCTCCATTCACCCCACAAAAATAAACTTCAGAAAGGAAATTAACATAACAATGTAGAAAACTGTTAAAAGAAAATGCACAGGGCAGCTGAAAAAGTGAAACATTTCCAAGTATTATAGAGATTGTTAGTCTCAAGGCAAATTTATATTCCTGACGAAAAAAAAGTATTGTAAAAAAAATCCCAGGAAATTCTGGCAAAGTTAAACTGCAGAATAAAGGAAAGTATGTAAGGTAAAAAAAAAAAAAAAAAAAACTTTGAAGTTCTGTCCAGATGAGAAAATGGAAAGAAAATAAACTTTGGCAAGTTAAATATGAAACTACACTAGGGCAGACCAAAAAAAGTCTGAGGAATAATTTACTAGAGAGGAAAAATAATGAATAATGTTCCTCCTTAAACACATAAGAAAGAGAGACCCTACCACAGTGCATAGAGGATTGGTACATGTCTGAGGTATTACAAGAAGATCTATGAAAGACAGAGCCATTGGATAAAAGCTATGTTGTCAATTTTACTCGCAGTGAAGGAATTTAGAGATTCTTGTGCTGAAGTCTTCCTTTACAAGTGACTGAGAAATTGCCTTCCCTTGAAGTGTCGGTGGAAGAGGCTTTGGAAAAACTCAGTTAAATAAACAGCAATAACTCAACAAGATTGGAATTCAAAAAATAAGGAAAGTAAAGAAAAATGTACACATTCTACTTAAAAAAACTTTTGTACCAGAAAATGGAAAGTGATAGTTCTTTTAGAAAAGTTTCCAAAGAACAGTAGAGTAGTAAAACTGACTTTCACATCAAAGGAACAAATACAAATTAAAATAAGGAGTAGGTTTTTAGACAGATATATAAATATAAACCTGGAGCAGGAGGAGTCAACTTGCCTTGAGGAAGGAAATTATTGTTCATAATCTATTAGAAAAGTTTGAAATATCATTAAGCATGGGAGTACCATTTGAAGTCACTAATTCTTAGAAAAATTCAAGAATGTATAAAATGAGAGAGGTGATTAAAAAAAATCCTCAATCCTTTTCTGAATCAAACACAAGCCCTGACTATGTGGGTATGATGAAGTATATGCTGCGTACAACTTAATTCTCTGCCTTCATCTGTAAGATGGGTTTATAATATTTAGCCTATGTATTCTGTAGTTATATCATCTGTTAATATGTACCAAGATTGCTGCTTGATATTAAAAGTGTAATGGTTTAGTTGTGAAATATCTATTGGACTTGTACAGCATCTTTACAAAAAAAAGATGACCAGTTCATAATTCAGAATAGAGTTAAATCTTCATTCTAATGATTCAACTGAAATAGCAGGAATCAATTTTTGCTCACTATATTTTACCCACAAAAGAGGGATTTCTTCAGAATCTTGACAAAGCAGGAGAAAGTAGTCCAAAGCTACAGTGCATGTAAAACAACCTTGATTTTCCATTTAAGAAAAGTCCAAATGTTACTGGTCAGCTCAAGTATATTGGGCTGGCATTCCTTCAAATTCTAGATTTTTTTTTTTCCTGAAATTCTGTTTGAGTTTCATAGTCAGTGGATACTTTGTATTTTTGGACTATACTAGACATACAAGTGTAACTGAGATTTATTTATTGTGATTAGTGGGATCATTTAGTCATCCCATAGAAAACCGTTCACGTGACTTAATCTCAGATTCCAGACTAGGCAACCTTAGATACTCTTTTTAAACATACATGACCCCTTCTTCATATACAACATATTTTCCTTTGTAGAAAGCATGCATAATCATTATCCTGCTTATTCATTTTTCCAGATGCTATATTTCATTTGAAGTGAATAAGCTTTTCCAGGATATTGATGTTTTTCAACCATAATCCAATTATTTATTTTCTGTTAGATATTAAGATAATGCACCTGGTATGCATTACTACTTTTCTGAGTCTAATTTGTGAGAGAAAAGTTAAAGAATAAAGGCTATATTTCTGAAGGCTAGGCAATTTTTCAGAAAATGTTAAAGTGGAAAATTTGGACTGGTGAAAAGAAAGGTGTTTTTTGTGTTGTTTTGTTTTGTTTTTGTAAAGAAATGGGATTATGTGAAGTGAAATTGTTTCTCTAGTTTGTGCAAGGACAGATTTGCAGTTATGGTCTAAGCCTAGAATATCTACATTTTCTTACTTACACTGACTTAATTTTATGTATGGCCTCTAGCAGCAGTCATTCATGTGTTTAGAGTCAAAAACAGTCTTTCAGAAACATTACAAAGATTCAAGTTGCTTTTCCTCACTTGCTCTTCTATGTACTGTAGACCTCTATTATAAACCTAGTTCAAATAAATGTTATATAGGGCTAAGGAAATGCAAATAGCATTTTTACAATTAACATTGCAAATACAGTGAAGTTTTCTCTTTGAAAAATATGTGGATTTTAAACAGATAACTTCTAAATTTTCCATCATTCTCCATTATTTAATCATCCTTTAAACTAAGTGAGAAGGGAGAAGGGGAGTGCCACACAGACAGGGCAATCAGCACTACGCAGCCAAAGTCAAATGGCATCCAGCGGGAGTATGGTAGTGGGGAAGTGAGGATAGGATATGATTATAGAGGGTCCTCTTTCACTTCTCCTGGGAAACCTGCAGGTTCAATTACTTCCCTGAAATGCCTGTACACCAATGCACAAAGCATGGGGAATAAGCACGAGGAACTGGAGATCTGTGTGTGGTCCCAGCATCATGATCTCATTGGAATTACAGAGACATGGTGGGATAGCTCACACGACTGGAGCGCTGCCATGGAAGGCTGTGTGCTCTTTAGGAAGGACAGGCTGGGAAGGCGAGGTGGTGGAGTTGCTCTTTATGTGAGAGAGCAACTGGAATGCATGGAGCTCAACCTGAGAGTGGATGATGAGCGAGCTGAGAGCTTGTGGGTAAGGGTTAAAGGGCAGGCTCATGTGGGAGACACTGTGGTGGGTGTCTGCTACAGGCCACCTGACCAGGGCGAGGAAATTGATGAGGTCTTCTATAGTCAGCTGGATGTTACCTCATGGTCACAGGCCCTGGTTCTCATGGGGGACTTCGACTACCCTGACATCAATAGGAAGAACACAGTCAGGCACAAACAGTCCTGGAGGTTCCTGCAATGCATTGATGATAACTTTTTGATGCAGGTTGTGGAGGAGTCAATGAGGAGAGGTGGGCTAATGGACCTCGTACTGACAAATAGAGAGAGACTTGTAGGAAATGTGAAGGTGGGGGTAGCCTTGGCTGCAGTGACCATGAGCTGGTGAAGTTCAGGATACAACGAGGAGGAGGCAGGGCTGTACGTAGTCTTGCAACCATGGACTTCAGGAGAGCCAACTTTAGGCTCTTCAGAGACCTCCCTGGAAGAATCCCATGATCTAGGGCTCTGGAAGGTAGGGGGGCCCAAGAGAACTGGTTAGTTTTCAAGCAGCACTTCCTCCATGTCAAGCAACAGTGCATCCCTGTGCATAAGAAGTCAGCCAGACGGGGCAGAAGACCTGCGTGGATGAGCAAGGAGCTGCTGGCAATGCTCAAGAAGAAGAAGGTGGTATACAGAATGTGGAAAAAAGGACAGGTCCCCTGGGAGAAATACAGGAGTGTAGATGCAACAAGGAAAGCTAAGGTACGTTTGGAATGCAATCTGGGAAGGGATGTTAAAAATAACAA
>VWPW01005948.1:0-14717 GCA_013389825.1 Crypturellus undulatus
TGTGGCGGCCGCCATGCACCGGCGGGGCGTGGGCGCGGGCGCCATCGCCAAGAAGAAGCTCGCGGAGGTGCCGGGGGGGCGGTCGGTGCTGCCGGGGGGTACCGGGCCCCGGCGGGGGGTACCGGGTCCCGCGGGACCCCTCCAGGGGAGCGGCGGGCCCCGTTAGCCCCGCGGCGGCGCCTACCCGGCCCGCTTGGAGGGTGTCAGGGCCCTTTTCCGCCCCTGTTGTCATCAGGGCCCCCGCCGGTACCGTCCCTTGGGCACCCGTGGCTTGGGGGTGGGGGGCTGGTGGGCACCGGGCCCATTTTGGAGCCAGCGGCTCCCTCCCCATCCCCGGTTTTGAGCAGGGGGTGCCGAGGCCCCGCCGGTGCCGCCTCAAGGGTCCCCTCGGTCCCCTGAGCCCTCAAATCCCAGGATTTTGCTGCCCTTTCTAAACCCCAGACCTGGCCCTTGCCCTGAGCCTGTCCCCAAGCACCAAACCCCAGGCCTGAGGCCCCCTCCATTTCTGAGCCCCCAAAGCAGCTCCCAGTGCCCATGGGCAGCCCAGAGCTGCGGCCCCCCCAGGCTGCCCCTTCGCCCCTGTTTTCACACCCCAGAGACGCCCGCCCTGCCCAGGCCCATACGGAGCCCTCACCTGGTTTGGGTAGGGGCAGAGCCCAGTGTGTCCCTCCCCGTCTCACGCTCTGCTTTCCCCCCACAGGCCAAGTACAAGGAGCGAGGGACGGTGCTGGCCGAGGACCAGCTGGCCCAGGTGGGACACGGGCCCCTGGCGGGGGGTAACGCGGGGCCAGGCGGCTCCTCTGTGCGTCCGGGTGCCGATGGTGCCCATTTGCTCCTCCATCAGAGCGCTGTGCTGTCCCCGACACACGTTGCACCGTGTGGATGCATGATACAAACAGGCATTTGGTCTTAAAATCCAGAATCCTGATTTCAGCAAGCAACTTTAACCCATTTCCTTCTTTTAAGACCACTGGGGCTACCTGTGCTTAGGAGGCAGCAGGTCAGAGACCCTCGTGTTACTTGAGGCCTCTACTTAGTTTCTGGGGAGGAGGGTAGGTGTATGATATGCTTGTAGGAAATATGCATTAAATGAGGGTTAAGACCGAAATGCTTCTCTGCAATTGTGTCTTTCAGATGTCTAAGCAGCTGGATATGTTTAAGACCAACTTAGAGGAGTTTGCCAGCAAACACAAACAAGAGATCCGTAAAAATCCCCAGTTCCGGGTCCAGTTCCAGGATATGTGTGCAACGATAGGAGTGGATCCGTTGGCATGTGAGAAATAGGCACTAGGGGCTTAACGAGCTGAGGGTTCATCTGCCTGGTGTCATTCAGTAATCTCAGGGAATCTGATGAAAGTTGTCCTTGAGAAAAGCTGATGGCATTTGGATTTTGGGGGGGGATATTGTCCTCTGAACCAGACTTTTGGTTCTGCGTATTTTATGTCCAAGTGTGATGTAGGCCAAGATTCCCTAATTCCCTCTGCCTTGCTGATTCCCAAGGTTACAGAGCGTGCAACTCCACAAGGAGCAAGCAGGCTGCTTGGCACCAGTAGCTGTTAAGGAAGGGTATTTTTACCAATGGTCTAATCACTTTTCCCTTTCTCATTTTACAGCTGGTAAAGGATTCTGGTCAGAGATGCTGGGAGTTGGCGACTTCTATTACGAACTGGGTGTGCAGATTGTTGAAGTTTGTCTGGCCCTGAAGCACAGGAATGGAGGTGAGGATGCTGCTGTAGGTGGCTTCTAGGTGTTACAGAGCATGGAGAATACCTTTTCTTTCTGGAAAATGAGTCACCTCGCTCAATGTTGTGTTCTTTACTATATTTAGAAAACGCTGAGATGACATTTTTGTCTTCATTGCCCCTGAAAAGCCTTCTTGTTTTTATAACACTTTAAGGTCGCTGCATTGATGGGTTTCTGCAGAAATCAAGCAACTCCACCCTATTTAGATAATGAAACTGCAGTTCCCTTCACCTTGAGNACACTTTAAAGTAACGTCGCTGCATTGATGGATTTCTGCAGAAATCAAGCAACTCCACCCTATTTAGATAATGAAACTGCAGTTCCCTTCACCTTGAGGAAATAGTAGTGATAAATGACAATCTGGAAGGAGTAGGAAATGAGTCACTGCTTTGAGCCTGACAGTAAGATTATCTTTAAAGGAGTGCAACAGTATCCAGAAGAATGAAAATAGTAGTAAGTGCCTGAAAAAGGTACTGGATGCTGTTCCCTTCAGAAGCAATCCAAGACCAAGAATAGGCTGCGTCAAAACGAGCTGCAGGTTGGGTGTGAGACATTTGTGGGGGAAGACACAGTTTGCTGCTTGTTAATTCCACAGAGAAATTGAGACACTTATCTTACCCAAGCCTTGAAATGGGGAGCAATGAACGGCCACTTCTAAAACATTAAGGCAGAGGTGAGCCAGCAGCAAACACACAAGGTAGACTTATTTTTTTTCTTTTTTTTTTTTAATTTATATGTGGTAATCATTTTCTGTCCTCTTTTGTTGACTCTTAGGTCTGATAACACTGGAAGAACTTCACCAGCAAGTGCTGAAGGGAAGGGGAAAGTTTGCTCAAGACGTTAGCCAGTGAGTATCTGTTTTACAGGAAAGGGGAGTTGAGTAGCATTTGGGGAAGAACGGGGGAAAATTAATAGCATCTTCAAGTGCTGCTGTGATCAACTGGATTCCAAATTTTATTTCTAACAAAGGAGCCATTTGCTTGCACGTGATTCACAATGAATGACTTTAGTTTCTGAACTGAAATGATTAAGAAAGTAAGAGTACACTTAAGACTAATTCTAAATTGCTTTATAAGAAAAGAGAGGCTCTTGCTTTAAAGCCTTGCTTTGACCTCTGCTTCTCAGGGACGATCTCCTTCGTGCAATCAAGAAGCTGAAGGTCTTGGGGAATGGCTTTGGGATTATTCCTGTTGGTGGAACATATCTGATCCAGTCTGTACCAGCAGAACTGAACATGGATCACACAATCGTCTTGCAGTTGGCAGAGGTATTGAGTCAGGAGCTTTAAAATACAACCGCTATGAAAGAATCTTACTGTTTTCACGATAGGAAATAGTATAGAAAGCACAAATTCCAGCGTGAACATTAATCCAGAACTTGAGCTGGGAGTAGATCATGCCTGTGCACACGACTGTTCACACTTTTCTAAAGTACAGCCTATGAGTATCTGGTGGTTTTCTTCTCATTTCAGAAAAAGGGGTATGTAACAGTCAGTGAGATCAAATCCAGTCTAAAGTGGGAGACGGAACGAGCACAGCAGGTGCTGGTACGTACGATGGTCTCTTTAACTTGCAAAGCAAAACGACAGTGTTGAGTGGCTGCTCCTGCAGCTTTAGGATAAGCTGGAGAAGCCAAAAGTTTGGGTACAAACTTTGAAGCTGCCAGTGACACCTGTCCGTTAAGCGATTACATCTGTAAAAAACTTGAATCTTGTTAGTTGAGGACATACTGCTCTGACAGGGTGGGTGTCATTAGGTGCCTGAGGAATTATATTCCTCAAGCTCAGGATGAGCAACAATTATTTTTATCCATGTTCTACAACACTTCCTTATTCCTAGGATAAATATGAGATCAGGCCTCTACTGTCACTGGCTTGCCAGCCCTTTAGTTAAGTTTCATTCACAGTTTCCACTCTGTACAGGAGCACTTGCTGAAGGAAGGAATGGCCTGGCTGGATACACAAGCAGCAGGAGACCCTCAGTACTGGCTGCCTGCTCTCTTTACAGAGCTCTACTCTCAGGAAATCACTCCAGAGGAAGCCAAGGAGGCAATACCTTGACTAAGTGTCCCGTGCCTGTATATAATTCTTCTTCTGAGGCTATTTGCATATCACCTGAAACACACGGACTGTGGACTTCAAATAAAAGTTTTTCTAAAAAGTGTCTAGCTTGAAGAGGTTAACAGGACTAATTCATACTTTCCTACCTTGGAATTGTAGGTGGAAATACCTCTTATGATTACAGACACTAATTACCTTGTCACAGCCAGAGGAAAATTAGCTAGGCTGCTATTTCAACAGCAGTCTTGAAGGATGCACATGTGACTGAAGAATCTCAGAGCCAGCAGTGACACTTCCAAAGCAGCTGAGAAACTGTTTTGGAGTCTTCTTTACTCTGTGAATGAGTTGTTCTACTAAGTACCACCACAGTCTAGATTCTGCCAAAACAAACTTTATTGCACAAAAAAAAAAAAATCTTATGTACAATAGTATATAAACAAGGTATCTTAGAGTGACTCTTGTGCATATATTTTCAATTCATTTAGGTCTAAAAATCTGTTGCTAAAACATCTCTGCCTAGAGCAGTCATTTGAGGATTGTCACTTTGAAATGGAAACATTCAGAAATGGTAGGACAGACAATATTAGAGCTATAAAACTAATACTTCTTTTACAGCCACATGCTAGTTATGTGAATAGTGTCCACAATAAGGCATTTTCTTGTTTCATTGTATCAGTGGATGGTAACACCACATGCATCACAAACAGATTTCAGAACCAGCTCTGCCTTGAGAGGGCAGCAGAGTCACAGCTCTACCCACAATGCTACTGAATGGTGAAAAACAACTGACATTTACAATGGGATTAAAAGGGTGTTAACATAGCACACAGTTCATGACTTCTCAGGAGACCCCACGGCCTCCCTGAGACCTTACTCCAAGGTGAACAGTTTTATTTACTCATCTGGTATATGTGTGGAGTGAGTCCTATTTAAGTTTAGCTTTCCCTCACGGGAAGCCAGGGTTTAAGTCTAACTCCTACCAAAGACAGACCCAGGGGAGTTTGCTTGCTAAAGGGTAAAAGGTTCCCGAGTTGTTAGATGGCACCTTTCTAATTCAGAAATGCTTCCACCTTTCAGTATTTCAGAGCTGCTTACACGGCAGTGTGCAGGCTTCCGAGTCCTGCAAGAATCGATGCTCAAAGTGCAGAGACTCCAGATAACTCAGTGACACGTGGGACACTGCCCTTCTCTACACGACACTGCAGGGGTCTTTTGGCCCCTCGCTATGCGTTTTCCTAAAGACGACCAGGTTGGAAGTTCCCTCACAACCTCTAGGACTCTGGAATGGGGCTGAGGACTTGGAAGGTGTGTAAGGGAAGTGGGAGAGGGCCTGAGACAACGTGCAACTTTGTGCTTAGCTTTCTAACAAAACCGTAAAAAAAATAGATTAAGCTCTTCATCAACAAAATATTTTTACTGCTCCAATCAATCACCACCAGGCTTATTTACCTGGAAAAAAAACATGGGGATTTCACCTCCACCTAAGTTACACTGAATACATCTTGGATGTAATGGCACTCGCAGCCAGCAGACACCTCTGCAAGAAGTTTGTCTTCACTCAAGCAAAAAGCTGCTGTTTGAAAGAAATGTTCAAATCATCAACGTGTTAGACCTTATGACACTCAGCTGGCTTGCACTCGGCAAAGTTTGGCAAAGGAATTTTCAGTCAGTAACGAGGCATAAACCTCTGGAAAACTCCCCCCAGTCACGGTGGCTTCCTCAGCTAGAAATGCCCATTATTCTAGAATTTCAGTCTGATGCGTCTGAGTTAACAGTTCAGCAGTTGAAAATGAGGGCGCAGGAGGAAGAGGGGAGAAAAAATAAAATATTACATGAATGAGAGGGGTGAAAAGCAAATAGTACTTCAGGAAACAGCTCAATTCAGAGCAGCCAGATGAAAGGTTCTAATTTCAAATCAACACTTAAAAATTTACACAAATTAGTCTAATTTTTAAGTGCGCCGCCATCTCTGAACCAATGGTTTTTCTCACTCTCCCTCTCCCCAAATGCCAGAGTGAACACACCTGCACTCGATTTATGAATTCTTGCAGTTTCCACTTTTCATTCTCCCCCTTTGCTCCTGGAGTCCCAGTGGACAAAGTCATCCAGGGCCTGAATAAAGCTTGCAGAAAGAAGCCCAGATTCCACCCCTGCTCTTTATCTTTGGTCTGTCTAGAACAGTGTCTAGAAGAAAGACATCAGGTAGGTGGGCTCCCGCGGAGCAGAGGGACCCCGTTTCTGCCAACCTGCACAAAAAGGTTTCACGTGGGCACACGGTGCACAGGCCCTGTCATACCCCGGGCTCACCAGAGCTCTCCCCAGGCTACAGCTTCAGCATGGCCCTGGGGAAGGGCTCACTGTCTAGGAACAGAAAAGCTGTAAAGAGGAGTCACGGTCTAGATTTCATTGTTTAATAAAAAAAAAAAAAGAACCCAGTGTAGGTGTTTCCAAAAAATAACCTGATGCCACATGCTCCAGCTTTCTAGTATAGTTAAGTACCTTTTAATAGTAGCCTGTCACAAGCTTGGCTTTGTCTAGAATGAAGTCTTCTCGTTCAGCATTGTCCACCAGAGCAGTAAAAGGAGGCAGATGTTCCGTAGTTTTCTCCGCTCTGGCGCTGGTTTGGTTCTCGAGTCTGTCAGGGGTACTCTAGACTGTGGAGACAGAACATCCCCACAGCTTGGCCTCTCCGCTGCTGACACAGCTCTAAGCTTTGGAACAACCTTGAGTGTCTGTCTCTGTCTCAGAGGAGCTGCTCTCAGAGTCTATTTCTGTATTCTCCTGCTGGTGTTTCTCTTGCACCTTCTGACGAATTCCTTGCAAACGGATTAACAGGGACTGATAGTCAAAGTGGCCTCGTTTCTCACCAAAAGGATCCTGGAAGGAAAGTGGGGATAAATCTATTAATAAAGACCATTATTCTTGTACAGTGAAACATCACATCAAACGAGGCTCAGTGTGTAAAATATTACCGGGACAAGAGACAGAAAGAAAAAAGCTGCACAGTAATTGGGCAAAGAACGGCCAACGACTTCAGGGTTAAATCCCAGGTTGTAACCAAGAGATCCTTGAGCTTTTCAGTGTCAAGGTAGAGGTTGAAGACTAAAGATTTTTTTCTGTGTGGAATCTCTTTTGGGAAGTCTTACAAACCCAAGCAAACTTCACAGATGGATGAAGGGTCAAGCAGACACACATATTTCTAGTAGTAGCTCTAAGAAGTAAGCTTTTTCGAAGATTTTAATCTCAAGACTCACAGGAAGGTGGTAAATAAAATGTATTACAAATACAAGCCTCTATAACCAGAGGGAAAAGATTTCATCACATTTTACGTTAGTATTACTGATCTCTTCCAAATGAAAGGGACGCTATTCTTACTGCAAACCAAGTCCCTCAGCTGAGATGCAGCTGGATTAAAGGACAGAAGTATCTGGACATTTAGCACTTGCTCCTTTCATCCCAATTCCAGGCTGAAGACGCGTTGCCAGGGCTATATGAAATGGTGGGAGTTTACACTGTCCCATCGGACACTGATCCTTAGTACAAGCCAACACGTGGCTCCAGAATTAAGACAGCACATATGGCAAGTGCTCAACTCATACTGACCCTGCAGTGGCTTCATTTTAAATATAGGGTAGGGAAGACAACAGTGGCATCTCTCTAGTACGTTGTGTTGATGTTTTCCTACACTTGTTTACAAATGAGCAGGAAATGGTGTGTGGTAGTAACTACTTCTGGAGACCAAGCACAACGCAGTGCCAATCCACAAACTCACAGTGAAAGCAACTAAGCTTTGGCTCCGTGTAGAAGAAACAAGAATGGGCTGTGCCTGACAACCTGCCAGCATCATCGCACTTCACTGTACAGTCCAGCACCCTCTGTAGATACAAGTCAGGCACGGATCTGCCGTGGGGGAATTTCTCATTTCAAACAAGAGCTCTCCTGATTTGGGAATGCTTTCAATTTATAAAGTACACAAGCAGTGACAGCACGGACAGAAAAAAAAGGGCTTAACTATAGATCATTAATTCAACTACTTCTGTCTTTTCTTAATAGCAAAAATTTCTTAGTGAGTCAGACAAGAGGCAGCTGATTAGAAAGGAAGACTCGTCTGTTCATAAGTGAACAGCTTGACAAACTATTCTTTAAAGTGTAGTCTCCTACAGAAACAAGGCTCCCGTATTCAACATGCCTAGATGTTGAATTATCTCTGTTCTTCCATATTATCTCTGTTCCTTCATCCCTGTCTCCTCTAGAAACTCTTGGTTCAGTCGGCCACTTTCAACACAGAGAAGTCAGAGAGAGGAGCTCCTATCTGCCGCACGAGCAAAGGAATGTCAGAAGGAAAAAATCCTACTAGTATCCCAATAGGAAAATATACCTTTGTGAATGGCACACGACAGCACAGCTGTTTCTCACAAAGCTCTCACACAGCCCTTGCTGAGGCAGTGTGTAATCAACAGGAAGCTTTTGTGCCACCCACCTGCATTGTCTGTCCTTGGAGATAAAGTCTTTCTTTGCACACCCCCTCGTAGAAGTCATAGTATTCCATGAAGGATTTCTCCATTACTCCCCTGAAGGCAACGAGAGGACACATATAGTCAGCACAGGATGACGAGAATGGTGCTCTCATCCCAACTCACAATTCCCCCGCTAAACTCCAGTTGAATGAATCAACTTCCTGCACAGGGTGTTCCAGACAACTGGGTACAGCCAGGCAGGACACAGCAAAATGAGCTACAGCGTCACTGCAGCTGAACAGATTCTGCATGTGCTGCCATCCTCCCCCCGCCCCAAGATTTTCCTTTTTTTTTGCCACGAGACAAGATACATTTATTCTCCAATGCTAATCAGAGGATGCAGCCATTGTGCATATCAACGCAGCCTTTGTTAATGCACAGCTCCTGGGCACCACACAGATCCAAATACCCCAAACAACCATTCTTCGCTGGATCTGGGGGAGTTAAAGGCTTGCTCTTCCCTAGAACTCTCAAAATATCAGAAAGGGCAGTCAAAAAAGCCATTCCCGCTTCCCTCATTTTCTTATGTTCCCTCCTCAGCTCCTTTCCATACCGTAACGGCTCAGGACAGGGACACTTTCCTTCCAGCATGTCACACACTGCTACTCGGATGGTCTCATGCCGAATGCACTCGTTATAGTTCTTGCTGTCCCCAGGATGCCTCTCCTGGAAACAGAATTTGGGTCAGTGAGTCTATGCTACCACTAGAAGAAAACTCGAGAGGAGAGATAAATAGCTGCAGAATCAGGGATGATCCATCCCAAACACTCACCTGCTCAAAGCCGGGCTCGTTGTGATAGGGGTTCTCAGTCATCAGAGACTGGATGGAGATAAGGACTGAAGAGATACTCTGTGCTGGGCTCCATGCAGGCCCGGTCCAAGTGCTGAGGCATCAAAACAGAAAAAAAAAAAACCCACATTAATTAAAAATACAGGGCAAGCCCAGTGACTACCATCCCTCCAACTACCAATTTGTGGGAACCCACAAAGAGACGTCTATACCTTACAGAAATACAACAAGAAAAGAAACAGGTGGCACAGATATACAAAGCATTGGACACTGAAAAGGTTTAAGGGCGCAGACTCACTTTCTCACTCAACTGCCTGAGCCAAGCAAGAGCCTGGTGAACTTGACTCCACTGCCAGCGCACACAGGGCCTCACACATAGAAGGGCTGGGGAAAAGTAACACTTCCAAACTTCTTATAAGGCACATTAAAGCTTGGGCTGTGTCATCCTGCACAGCACCCTGGAGCAACACAAGCTACCACCACTGCCAGTCAAAACCAGCAGCTCGTAAGAATTGAAATCTGAATTTCGAGGCTCAGACAAGACCATCCCTTGGGCAGTTTGCAAGGCAGACACTCAGCGCAAGGATTAATGTAAAAAATACTAACGGATGCTCTGCTATAGGAACAAGGCACTGGTTTCATACACATAAGAGAGCAAAAACCTTTGCACAGAGAGGCATAATTGTGTAAAGTTGCTCTGCTGCCTTTCCTTACTATCCTAGTTCTAGATACGGATCTGCCTCCCCGCAAGCTGAACAAGCTGACCCATATGTGCTTTTCTACATCCTTCCATCCACAGCTGCCTCCGTATTTCCCATTTCTGCCAAGGCCAGGGCCCTTATTCACACCAATTATTCGGCTTTTGGGACAGGGCTACCCCGCACAGCCAGCACCACAGCTGGCATGGAAATTTTGGGGCATTCACACCTCCGCGATGTGACGTGCCTACACATCTCCATGCTTTGCAGGTGTTGGCATCCACCTCTCTGGATTAGGAAGACGGAAAAGCTGGAGGAAAATGTTTCCCATCCAAACTGCATCCCTCCTGCCCAAACTCGGGCCAGATCCTGGACCAGGTATCGGCTCCTTGGAGCAGCTTTGGTGCAAGTAACGTGCACAGCACTGCTGGAACCAGCCTGGCAAAGGCAGCCTTTTAATCCTATCAGACCCAGACTCCTTCTAGGTGACTGAATCCCTACAGCAATTCCAGCCATCACTGCCCCTTCCTCACCCAGCTGCCTCTTACTATTCTCTCACCCAGCTGCCTCTTACTGTTCGCTCTCTGCAACAGAAGGGAATATGTACAAACACCCCAGCTGCAGCAGACTGGGTAAAAAACCTTCCTTTTTTGGCACGTGAATTGTCACAGCTGGAGCTTGGAACATCACCCCACCTCCAAGGTTCCTCTAACAGAGCCCTAAGAGCCATTGAATCAACAAGGACTTTCACAGAATCATAATAGTTGGAAATGACCCTCAAGATCATCGAGTCCAACCGTAAATGCTTAAAAAACAAGCAGGTGAATAACAAGGATTTCCAGCAGTGGGGCCTGTTTCAACAGGCAATATGGGAGCGATGTCTTGTTAACCCACCACTCAGCCCCACATACTGTGTGTAGGTGGAAGCCTAGAGTAGTCAAATGGCTCTCAAGGAAGTTCTTGGTGGCTTTTAATTTTATTTATTTATTTATTTTTAAGCCCACACAGAGAAAGGAAATTAAAACCACAGAAACCTATATTCAAACAACATTAAGGATCAGGCTGCGAAGCGCAAAAGCGAAAGAAATGCAGTGCTTGGGCCAAGTCTTTGCAGGGGGAAACAGGAGGAAAGCGACAGCATCCACTGAACTTCATGCTTCCCCTGCTCCATTCTCAGGTGCTTTTAAGGACAAGCCAGACTCTTATTTCCTTAGAGGACGTTTTGCTGCTTTAAGGCTCTGATTCTGCACATAGCTTCACAGAAGCATAAAGGCGCATCCAAGCAAGTGTCTGGGGCAAGATCAGGCCGCAAGGTACTGAGAAGGATGCGTGAGGCCGAAGACAGCCTGTAGCCACCTCCTGGTTTCCCCTGAAAACAGCCAAAGTCTCCTCTTACCCTAGAATACTCAGGCAGACTTTCCCATTGCGGTAGAAGTTGGGGTTAAACCTCACTGTGTTATTTCCCGTTGTCATCAGTTTGACCCTTGGTGGGTGGATGGGATAATCTGGAGGACAGCGAAACAGGAACAAGAAGAAACCCCCTTCATAAGGCGTGTCAAATGGGCCTGTGATCAATGCATGAATCTGGAAAACAAAAGCCCGTCTTGCGCACCACTTCAAAATTGTGCAGCACCGTCAAATCCTCCACAAAGCCAACCGAAGGCAAGGAAATCTCCACCCAGGCAGCACTAGGGATAGTCTAGGCAGCATCTTCCACAAGCACGGGACATGTGCAGGCCACGCATTGCCCTCCCTCCTTCCCGCTGCCGCGCACTTCTTCCCCCCGTGCCGTGCTCAATGTGCGAAGCGGCTCCCAGGACAAGGCTTGGCCAGAGCCCCCAGCAGCTGCCTCCCATCCGTACATCTCTACCCAGTCCAAACCAGACTGAATCACAGTTCAGCTAGTGAGCTCTGCTTCCGAAAAATAAAAAGAGAGAGAAAAAGAAAAGTAAGATTTCAGATTTAAAAAAAAAAAAAAAAGGTAATTTTAGAAAAAAAAAAGAAAATATCAGAATTTCTGCCAGTACTAGAACATTCCTCGGTTTTATGATCTTGTGCTGATTTTGCTTTATTGAAAGCAATCGCTCAATATCCTCTGCCAGGATCTGAAATTAAGAACCTATTCTTTCCACGCTAATTACCCTCAAAGATCTCAAGTGCGTACCAGGAAATCTGCTCCCATTGGGCTCTTAAGGAAGCCTTCTCCTTTTGCATCCTCCTGACGGGATCCAAGCAGTCTCCTTTAATGTCCTCTTATCTACCTCGGATTTTAGTTCCAAGGCCCAAGGTTGGTGTTTTACAAACCCACATTTTCCTTGAAGGGTATTTTTGCACTTTCAGCTCCCAGCGTGCAGGGAAGCCAGAGCTAAAGGCTCCGTGCGGGAGCTGCCTGCGCAGAGACAGTCCCTTTGTGCTGCCTCCAAAAACCTGGAGGCCCTGAGCCAGGCAGGCGCTTATCCTGGTGGAGTCTGGAGGATGCCAAGTTTGTCAGGCAGGTTGAAGTACGCAGCAGAGGAGAAGCCAAAGCAACCCCGCGAGACACACTTCACTTCCTCAGAAACCAGGGCGGCCAGAGGAGGTGACACTAGGAGAGAGGGCAGCACCAGGTAGACCAAGGAACACGTTGGATCGAGAGCATTTGAGCAGCCTCTGTTTGCGTTCGCTCTCTCAAACATAAGTGGAAGGTCCCAGTTGTGGAAAACCCCAAGGCAGGCAGCCAGGAGAGGAAGGAGCGGGGCAGGAGCGGTCACGGCCGTTCAGGTTCCCGGGGAGCAGCTCTGCTCGAGGCCACGTGCTGGGAGTGGCTGCATGGACCTGCTTATACCCTGGAGCCAGGGAGAACCAGCAGCTCCAGGGCAGGACAGGGCGCTGGCCTGGTGACACAGCCCAGCACCGGCTCATTGGAGTGAAACATCTCCGGCTTCCCGAGATATTCCAACCCTGCTGCCTGCTAACGGCTGCCACGGCCAACAGCCATCCAGACATGGCTCTTCCTCAAGCCGCTCTGCTCTTCGTGTTGCTATGATCATTTTTTTCAAGCATCAGGAGGATAAATCCAGACGGAGCAGCGCTCCATGAGCTCACAGGGTCACTGAGGAAGTGCTGGGTTTATCCGTGGAAGCTGCTCAGATCCCTGTGATTTCTCTCCACCGAGCCAATTTCCTTGAGAGTCTCCTCCCATTTTAAATACAGCCTATCTCAATACAACCCAGAAAACTAGAGTCAGATTGGGTTTTTTTATTTTTTTTTTGAAGATCCACCCTGACTCCGTTCAAAACAAGGGAAAACGCCATTTGGGCAAACCCATAAAGCAACTACCAAGAGCAAAGCACCGAGAAACAGAAAGTTGAATCTGCTCCAAATCTTCCCTTACCTTGGTCATGTCATGGGGATCAGGCACAACAAACATTCCCGGGGGTGGTTCCTTATAAATAGACATGATATCCCTGAACAAAGGAAACAGGAATTAGTCAAGATCTCCTCTAGTGTTCATCAGCCCTCGAGGCACAGAACACAGACCATTCTGGACACCAAATCTGCGCACATACACAAAGAGACAGATTTTTAAGATGAAAACTCTCAATGAAAGAGTTGGATGTTTTTCTTTTTCCTTTGTCTCACTGTTTTCTCACTGAGCTCTTCCAGCTTATCCTAAACAATAGCCGAGGCAGTGGAAGAGCACAAACATTCAGTGAGTCAGTGAATCAGAGCAAGTGAAACTCGATAACCTACAGTCTTGCGTTTTATGGTAGATCAGCTTCAGCATCTAAGGCTTCAATCACAACTTCTAAGCACTTAAAAGTTCCCTTAGGTGAATTCTCTGGTGCCTAATGGACAATTTTCCCTTCCCATGGAAAGCAGCTGTTTTCCCTCTCCATTCTCAGGGTATTTAAAGAATCTCTTTCTTGTACGTGGATGTTTGTTCTCATCAAACTGCCTTAACTTTGAGAACTTCATCACTTGGTTGAATTTGGTTTTGATCAGGCCCTGGGTTCTAGAGCTACTAGGACACATAACCAGACACATCCAGCCTCAAAAGGCCTTGTTTCCCTATGAATTCAGCCTTAATTAAAGGAAAAGTAACGAACGACCTGCGACTCGGTGCAGCTTGTGGAGGTACTGAGTGGTCCTCATCACCAAAACCCCCTTTCCTCTAATGAGACCTGCACTGAGCTCCAGGACTAGCTCCCACAAAGTCCTTCCCCCTGGAAGGAGGTGGAGCGCAGGAAGGTTTTCCGCACGGGGAGAACCTCGCCTTCCTGCGGAGCGTTATCAAGCCAGCGCTCCTGGCCGTTTGGATGGGAAACTCCCCAGATACGCGGCGCCGCCTTCGGAAGACACTGCACGAGGTCTAGGGCAGGCGGCAGGATGAGCACCGGGAGGTGAGAACTGAGGAGGAAGAACCCGCTGAAATGTGGCCGCATCTCTCAGTGCTGACGGCCACCGGCTGTAACAGGGGTCTGACCCCATGGGTGTTGTCACAGGGCAGGAGGGTGAGGAAGAGGAGGGCGCTACGGGTGCTTCACAGCGCCCAGCTCCAGCCTACAAACCTGCCCTCAAGGAGGGAGCCGCTCTGCTCGGAGACTGCAAGGAGGAGCCAGCGTCACCCCCACGCGAGGAAGGAGACACCCCAGACGGCGGGGACGAGGGAGGGACACGCGGTAGAGCCTCGTGCCGGCCCATGCGCCAGGACGAGGGGGAGCCCGCGGTGAGGGACGGCGCCCTGGGCCCGCACGGCCGGTGCCGTTGCCGCTCCGGGCCCTCGCGGCGCTCTCACCGTTTGATCCGCAGCAGGCAGGCGGCGCTGGGCCGCTCGCTGTCCCAGTCGCCGCTCACCGTGGGGTCCCAGAAGGCGGAGTGCGTGAGGAGCGCGGCGCCCGCCGCCGCCGCCGCCGCGGGCAGCCCGGCCA
>VWPW01005948.1:15281-54253 GCA_013389825.1 Crypturellus undulatus
CTTTTTATTTTTTATTTTTATTTATATTTTTATTTATTTTATTTTTATTTAATTTTAATTTTTTATTTTAATTTATTATTTTTTATTATTATTTCTTATTTTATTTTTTATTTTTATTTTTTATTTTATATATTTTTTTATATTTTTAAATTTTATTTCATTGCATTTTTTAACTCCGACACTTTATTTCTCTTGCAGGAATCGCCAGTTCCAGGCCAGGAACAGGACAATCCCTCGTGGGTACCACACTTTGCCACACGTCATCTGGAAGCACTCGGTGACTTTTTCGTTTACAGGAGCGGAGGGCAACTGTCTTGGACCAGTTTTACCTCCAAGGTCACTTTTCTTTTAACAGGGAGATATTACTTAGGCACAGTGTTATAGGCAAAATACCACTTCCAGATGCTGAAAAGGGCCAGGTAACGCAGCACAGAGTCTAAACGTGGGCACCTGATGTGTGATGGAATCAGTGATGCCAACAGCTTCTGCCTGCCATTAACACCCCAGTTTTAGATTTAAGATTCCCAAAGCAGTTGGGAATTACTGACCCGTTCACTTTAGCTCTGCCATTCCCCCGTTTCACAGGAAGCATGGATAAACTATCCCAGATATTTGGAGAAGGCTCCTTTCAGCAACCCCTTCCAAGCCTAGAGCTGGCAGCTGTGTGTAACCCACTAGGCAGAATTCCTAAAGAAAGCAGGGAAGGAGCCCGCAAGTTGCTCATTCGTCATCCCCTCTGCCCAGATATGAATTTTCTTCTATGTGTAATGTGCTGTCCCCAGTGCAGCATTTGGGACAGTAGCACAATTGCCTCAAGTGACCCACCTTGTGGATCTATGTCCCCAAGAATCAGCTGGGCAGAAAATGTAGGGTTTGAGGTGTTTTTCCTTTTTTCCTTTCTTGCTCAGTCATTCATCCTTACCCTGGCTTCTTTGTGGCTTCAAAAACAAACAAAACTTTCTCCAAATAGTCTCACTGACAGTTTTTAGCATGAGCCAAAATTATTTTCAGTCCCCTCACAGTGTGCGAGCAGCTATCAGGAATGAATATCAAGAATGAAGAGTAGTACAAAACCCCATTCATATCTCAAAGGAGGTCATAACTACACTTTGGAGTCTTTAACACACACACGAGCTGCTTTAATTCAATTACCTAAAGCAGATAATCAGACAAGCTCGCGAAATTGTCACCTTCCTATCGCTTCTTAAAGGCACAGCAGTTTTGCTGCAGCAACCAAGATTCAGGTTGGATTTTAGAAATTCTCCACAGCACATTCCCATCCTTAAAATCAATGAGGTTTGTAACCTTGAGGAAGAAGAAATACAACTGAGCTGTGGACCTTTATGTGAATTTTTTGTATTTGGAACAGGCCCATGAATAATCTGACCTTGAAGTCAGCTCTTTGTGAAAGAAGAGAGCACAGGGCACTGTGTACCCTTGTGTACCTAACGATAACTGAGTATCTAAATGCCATTAATACCATACTAGAAGCTTAAGGACACTCGCTTGCACCCATCACCTTTTCAGCATACACTTTTTCAGCTGCAAGAGAAAGGCACAGCATTTCAGAAAGCATCACTTTGTCAGCTCACACAGAAGTACTTGCTTTACTAGGACAAAGATTGAGATTTTTGAGTTTTTAGATAGATCTGACATGGATTATTGTACTTATAGAGCTGCAGTTTATGCTGTTCAAGGACAACCTTTCTCTCATCTAGCTGACCTTACAACAGGCGTCTCCCCTCCCACCAATATATATTCCCTCCTCTGCTTTACCTATGGATGCCCAAATATCTAGGATAAATCTCTCTCCAACCAATACAGAATCCCAGAATGGTTGAGGTTGGAAGGGACCTCTAGGGATCATCCAGTCCAACCTCCTGCTCCAGCAGGGACACCCAGAGCAGGGGCACAGGGTGGCATCCAGGTGGGTTTCAAGATCTCCAGAGAAGGAGCCTCCACTGCCTCTCTGGGCAGCCTGTGCCAGGGCTTGGGCACCCTCACAGTAAATAAGTTCTTCCACTTCCCCCATCATCAGCTCCCCCAAGGATTTACCATCACTGGAATGGAATATCCGAAAAAATAAGGTAATAAAGCCACCAGTTCGTTTAGAGAAATCTTTTCTTTAATTGTCAGTCTGGAACGCTCTCATGGAAGCAGACTCGAACCGCAGAGGACAGAGTGACAGAAGCCGCAGCCAGGGCCCGAAGCCGTCACATAGCAAAGAGAATAAGGAATGCCACCATCAAACAGAAGAGACCCATGGCCTCAGACAGGGCAAAGCCCAGGATGGCATAAGAGAAAAGCTGCTGCTTGAGGGACGGATTCCTGTATATAATACAAGGGGCAGGGGAGGAAGAGAGAGAGAAATGGATTTACAGTGAGGAAAAAACAAAAAGTCACAAAAACCCACAGCCTGTATCACAGAAAACCAAGATGACCCTACACAGGTTATGCATTTGGGAGCACAGACCAGACTTATAGCAGGCAGCCACCAGTTGCAAGTGGAACCCTTGTGCCCTTCCCTGATTTTAGAGATTGCCAGCAGACACGTCAAACCCTAAGGTTTGTTTCATCTGACCTGGCGTCCCAAGCAATAACTCCTGTTAATCACTACTGCTCCATTTCTTCTACTACTGCATCATTTCTTCTAGAGACAGGCAGCGCTCCACACAGCTGCTGCATCACTCAGAAATAAAGGGCATTTAAAACTATTCAGACACTTTCTTTTGTATCTTAATAGACTAATGGAGTATAAAAATCCTTTTATGCTCCAGAGACCACTGCTTTAGTTAATGGTTGCATATATACACTAATGCAGAATTGAAAACATACTCTAGAAAAGGATGTGCTAATCTACCAGACTGACTGCTGGAAGAGGGGAATAAAGCCAAGCCAGCTTGGCATCTTGCTTACCTGGCATAGCCAATGATCAAGCTGCCAAACACCGTCCCAATACCTGCTCCTGAACCAGCCACCCCAACGGTGGCAGCACCAGCACCAATGAACTTTGCAGCAGTGTCGATATCCCTGGAAACGACACTGGTCTGGAATTCCCGGCGGCTTAGCTGTGGATAGGAAACAGCAGCTGGCTGTGGGATACAGAAGAAAAGACACAGTAAGGTCAGACTTCACTAAAATATATACTTTTATATATAAATTATCACTGTATCTCTTTTACTCAAAGCAAAGCAAGATCAGCAAAACCTGCTAAGCCATCACTGATGGAGGCTACAAGTGATGTCCCCTTCCCAGTCACTCTCGTGATGCACAGGCTTTCTTTTCTCAATATCACAGATGGTAAAGACAGAAACACAGGACCATATTCACTATCCCAGTCTTACCTGAATGGTCTGAATCTCAGGCCTGCTGAAAACAGACACTGACACTGGCCTGGCCAGAGCCCTGGAACAGCACCGGAACTGCACAAAACAAAGGCAATTACCGCTCAGTTAGATGCTTAACCATAACACTATCCCTCAGAAAAGAGCAATTAGTTTACAAATAGGATCTAGTAGATCCTATGGTTCCTAATAGATCTTAGGAACCTTTGAAACATCTCAAGAGTGAAGCAACACTAGCAAAAAAAAAAAAAAAAAAAAAAAAAAAAAGCATATGTAAGATTAGGATACTTCTGGTTTAACCAGATGGGCTGCATCTCCAAGCAATTTTGCAGCAGACCACACTGCAGCACTACCAGATTTGGGCATTATTATAATTCCATATATTTATTCCTAATTCCACAATTTGAGGAATTAATGACACACAGGTCAGCACAGTTCTGCAGGGGCCCTTGGGCTCTCCCTACGATGCTAAAATGGTCCTTGTTGCCCTCAGGTCACCAGGGGTGACCTTGCTTCCCCTCTCTAATAAAGCCAGGACGAAACAACCCCCTGAATCCCACTGAAGCTAAGGTGACCCCAGGCGGCATTTGGAGCCAAGCAGCAAAAAACAAAGACTTCCCAGCGCTGCGCTCCCCTGCCTGGCACTGCCTCCCGCTGGCTAAAGGTCACTTACCAGAGCTGGAGAGCCGAGGAGAGCCACGGGAGTCTGCATCTTGGGGGATCTATCGGTGGAAAGGGAAAAAGAAAAAGGGAAGAATTAGGGAAAGACACAAGCAGGAACCCCCGGAGCCGCAGTCACCGCCCGCCAGTGCCTAGAAAGGAGCAGGGGCATCCCCGGGCCTCCCCGCAGCGCCGGGTTGGGCCCCGTTGGGCCTCGAAGCTCCGTGAAGCGGAGGCGCCGCGAGGAGCCCGCGTGGCCCCGGGGTGGCCGAGGGGCCGCGGCCCCTCACGGGAACGGGGTGAAGGGCGGGACGCTGCCCGGGCCCGGGGCTACCCTGAGGCGGGCGGTGCTTCCCCCCGGGCCGACCTGTGCGGGGCGACAGCGGCGGGAACGGGGACGGAACCGGGAGCGGAACCGGCGGCGGCGGCGGCAGCGCGGGCGGCTATGACAGGACCCGACCCCCTCCCCGCTCACCTTGCCGTGTCCCTCCGCGTCCTCCACGCCCATTGGCTGCCCCCGCGCGCGCCGCGCTGCACCCTGGGGCGACGTCCGCGCTCCCCATTGGCCGCCGGCGACACAAGGGGCGGGCCTAGGGAGGGCGGTGCCACGGCGCGCGCTGTCATTGGGCGCTCCCTGGCGCTCGCCGCGTGCTGGTTGGCTGGCGCGCGGCAGGTCCTCCAAAGGACCGTGAGGCTCGTGGAGGCGCTCCTCGCTCCGCCTCAGACCATAGAGATTACCGCGGGGGCGGGGCTGCAGTGGTCCGGTCCGGTCCGGTCCAGTTCGATCCGGTCCGGTCCGGTGGCCGCTGCTTTCCTCGTCGCAGCGCGGCAGTGGTTAGAGCCCGCTTGAGGGCGCCTCTTATAATATTTTATTATTGCTATAATTATTTATCATTATTGGTATTTCTCATTATTATTATTTATCGTTATTATTAAGTAGTATTAATAATATGATTGTTATCAATAATAATTTTGCTGGTCTGTGTTTCTGTGGGGTTTATTAAAGCGCGTGGCGGGGGCCGCTCGGGCTGCCGGATCTATCGCGGAGCCTCCCCGGTGCCGCCGGTCCCGGTGCCGCTGACGGCGCCGTTACCGGGAGGGCCCGCGGGGCAGAGCGGACTACAAGTCCCATCAGGCGGGGGCGGCGGGGCCGGGCCGGGCCGGGCCCGCTCCGCCTCTTTCCTGGTTCTTCCTCCCGGCTCGCAGCGCCGCGGGTGCCCGGCGGCGCCTCCCGGTGAGTGAGCGCGGGGCGGGCAGGGGGTCCCCGCGTACCGGAGCGGGTACCGGGGCAGGCGGGGGGACACCGAGGGCTTCCGCGGCGCCCCCGGCCCGCAGCGGGGAGGAGGAGGAGGCATCGGGGCGGCGGGGGAGCCCCCGCGTCCTCCCGCTGGCCCCGCCGCGGGGCTCGCGGCGCCTCCCCCGGCCCGCGGGGCTCCCCGGGGAAGGAGAAGCCCGCGTTTTGGGGTCGTTTTCTACGGTTTTTGGAGTAGAAAACGAAAGGGAAAAAAAAAAAAAAACGCGCCGCGAAAACGAAAGGGAAAATGGCACAGGGAGGAAAAAAACCAGGTATGACGCCCGATACCGACATCCCGGGGGCTCTGCACAGCCCCGGGGCCGCCCGATGCTCCCCGGCCTCCCCCGAGGGCGGCTCACACCGGCCGCTGCAAAACAGGAACGTTATTAACGTGTTAATTATTAGAAATATTAAAATAAATGTCGTTTCCTTCTATTTCCTGCCCACCCCGCCCCGCTGGGAGTGAACTGACACAACCATCAGCGTGCTCGGAGGTTTGTTTTTCTTCACGGCTGCAATTATTTCCTCCCCAAATGTCATACTATATTTTTTTCGCAACAGGACATGTTATTAATTATCTTGCCAAATCCAGGCATAGGCATCTAATTTTCTTTTCAAGTTTCTTTTAAGCTGTGTGGCAGCTGGAGCTCGTATCCCGTCCTCAAGCAGTACCAGGATTCAGGTGCTCTCCTTGGATTTTGTCTTTTCCTGCCTGACAGCTCCCCGTGCGCTTGGAAACCGCAAATCGTAAGGTCAACATCAGCCGGAGGAGGGTTGAGGTTTAGCTTAATCAGCCACGACTTCCTATGCTGTAGTGAGATACCTAAAATTGAAGCCATGCACCTGGATTTCCTGGGGGGTCAAGACACTCTCCTGGTTTGACCTTCTGCTTCCAGAATTCCCCAACTTCCCTGGGCAACAGGCAGGTGATGCCCCAAGAGCAAAACCAAGGGTTGAAACTGCTCATTTCCATGTGAAACTCCTGGATTTGAGATGACCTTAAAAGCCTGAGGGATGGCTGCTTCGCATGAACTTTTCCCCCCTTCCTGAGGTCAAGCCTCGCTCTCTGTTGCTGTCACCGGGNAATTGAAGCTATGCACCTGGATTTCCTTGGGGTTCAAGACCCTGTCCTGGTTTGACCTTCTTTCTGCTTCCAGAATTTCCCAGCCCTGCTGGGCAACAGGCAGGTGATGCCCCAAGAGCAAAACCAAGGGTTGAAACTGCTCATTTCCATGTGAAACTCCTGGATTTGAGATGACCTTAAAAGCCTGAGGGATGGCTGCTTCGCATGAACTTTTCCCCCCTTCCTGAGGTCAAGCCTCGCTCTCTGTTGCTGTCACCGGGAGCAGCTGAGGTTCCGCTGTAGCTTCCTGGAACCAAGTCGGGCCGGATTGGTGACAGGATTTGCTCAGTCTGTTGTTTCCTTGCCAGCGTCAAGCCCGGACGCTTGCAAAGCGTGTGATTTAGTTTGCTGTTTCCAGGCTTGCCGAGGGAATTGGGATACAGTTTTTGCAGGAGATGAATGCACTCGGTGTCATAACACGCTGAAAAGTTTTCAGGGGAGATAACTCATGCACACCCTTTAATGCTATTTGTTGACCCTGCTGCCATGCAACACGGTCATTTCGGTACGGGGAATCGCCTTGCAGTTGCCCCGGAGGGGTCACGAGGAGCAGGGCTATAACCGGCCCCTTGACAGGGGCTCGTGAGACAGAACTAGGACAACCGCCCTAACCGGGATCTTCTCCGTGCTCTTCCATGGGAGCTGAGCTTAGCAAGGTACCTCTCACCTTGCAGCCGGAAAGATGAGGATGAAAAATGCTGTGTTTGGAGGTCATTTGAATGCAGGAAACTGGAAGGCTGTTGAGTTTGCTTGTTATCAGCGTGAATGTGTCTGGAGTGTCTCGCGATGGGCTGTAGTTGACACAGGGCAATCGGCAACGTCGGGTCCATGCTGCAGGGGCTGCAGCATTTCCCAAGCATCCACCGTTATCCACCGGTTTCCCATCCTCACACCCTTTGCGGATACAGCTGTGTTGGCCACCTGTGAAGATCAGATAATTGTCTTATTCTTTCCTCTTGCAGAACTCCGTGATGGATGAGACCTCTGACGAACCTCCCACTTCTGCTGTCCTCTTGGACAACTGCCACTTCTCCCAGGTCATCTTTAACAATGTGGAGAAGTTCTATGTTCCCGGGGGAGACATAACCTGCTATTACACGCTCACAAACAACATTGCTCCTCGTGGGAAGGACTGGGTGGGCATCTTTCGGGTAAGTCAATTCTGTGAAACCTAATGTACCAAGTGGGAAAAGGTAGCGACCAGCAGAAACAAGTAGCTTGGCAGCTACTTACTTCAAACTTGATCCCTAAGAAAGGATTAAGACTGTGGTAAAACAGGGCGAGGGATTTTTTTCAGTAATAAGCTTGTGTAATGGAATATCCTTCTTGCATCTAGGGACGAAGTGTAAGACCTGTTGTTGCCTTGGGGAAAGCAGAGCTCCTTATTTTCATGCTGCATGAAAGGGTATCCCAGCTTCACTTTGCAATTAGAACAACTTCAAGGCTGATCAAACAGACTCAGATTCCTAAAATCAGTGGAAAATAGCTAGCTATGCTGTAGGCAATTCTGGCACCATCTCTTCTAAAATATTTCCTACTTCAGTGCTCCCCTTACCCACGTGAACTCACGGAACTCATAAACGGGCTAATAGCTTTGCTTGTACTTCTACGGCCACAACTCTAAGCTAGGAGAGCCATGCAAAAGAGCCGTTAACCATGTGGAAATACACTCCAAGTTATCCCCTGAAACTGCCATAGCATAAATGGTGAATTTTGTGACGCCGTGTAACACGTCTGTGCTTGCAGGTGGGATGGAAAACGACACGGGAATATTACACCTTCATGTGGGCACCTCTGCCCAGTGGTGTCAGCGACCGCCTGGCTGTGCAGCAACAGATCCACTTCAAAGGTCAGTGGGGAAGTGGGCAGCCCAGTTTGCTCGTGCATGATGGCCGTGCGTGCAGAATTCCTGCCTTGATCCCGCCTGGATCCCTCCTGTTTTTTCCCTTAATGCACGCACAGCATCTGCAGTGCTGCGCTTACATAAACTACTGCAAAGCACCGGAGCGATAAATCGCTTCCATAATAATAGTCACAAAAATCCCCATCTGTTAAGCTCTGTTGTCTTGATAGAATGATATTGTTTGTGTGCTTATCGCTGGTGCAAAGAATTAGTCATGATACAGGAAGAATATTGAATCGGGATGTCTCAGCTTTCCTTAGATTCAGACTTGTCATGTTATATAGTTGAGTAGCCTGAATAATTACAAGACCCATTTGATGGGATGGTTGTTTGTTTGAAGCTTACTACCTGCCAAAAGATGACGAATACTATCAGTTCTGCTACGTTGACCAGGATGGAGTGGTCCGAGGAGCCAGCGTACCTTTCCAGTTCCGAGCGGAGACTGAGGATGATATCCTGGTGGTTACCACACAGGTAGGACTCCTTTCTTCCTGTTTTTTCCTGCTTTTGGCTTTTATTGGCGTGTGCTCATTGCTAACATGGAGTGATCCAGTAAATAACACGTGGAGCTGGAACACAGGAGACCTGGGTTTTGTTCTTGGCTTTGCAACTGATTTGTTGCATAAATTCAGCACCTTCTGCTTCTCTATCTGCTGTTTGTCAGACCAGTGCACTTAGACTGTGACTAGGGCACTTTGCGATAGGGATTGCCTTAATACGTAGTGTTTCAGGGCATTTTAATATCCTGAAATGAAAATACAATTTTCATGGAAGCAGCCTTCAGTTAGATGGGTTAGATGCTCATGCACATGAGCAATAGTTGAGGTGATATGAAGAGAAATACTATAATTTCACACTCTTCTATGCAGCCTTATCCTTTGTTGGTTACTACACAGACACTTATTCCAAGGGTGTAATCTTACAAACTGCAAAAATACTTTGGGCTATTGGGAGTGTAGCTTCTCAAGCCTTCTGTTAGGACTGAACAGCTCTGTTGTTTGCCAGGGAGAAGTGGAAGAGATTGAGCTGCAAAACAAAAATTTGCTTAAAGAAAATGAAGAGCTGAAGGAGAGTTGTGCAAGTCTCCAGAAACAGAATACGGATTTGCAGGAGCAACTCAAGAAATCACAGGTACAAAAGGGAAGTTTAATATAGAAAGTCAAAGGCTTTAAGTCTGAAAGACAAAAAGCGACTGAATCAGACTTGCTGCATTTATTGGATTCTTCCAGGAGAAAATTAAAGGGATTCTTTCCCAGGTTATCTGCCTAATCCTTTACAGAATCCTACAATACTTCTCCAGAGATAAGAATGATAATGATGCACAAGAGGTATCAGCAGACACGGGAGTCACATGGGGAGGACAATATTCAAAAATCTGTGTAAATCTGTCCCTAAATCAGAAGACCAGCCCTGCTTCTGATGTTCTTCCATCATTATTTTCTCCTCCTCTGGTTTTGCGTAGGGCATATTAACTAAAACAGGGTCTGAAGGAGTGATTAAGATGCAAAAAAAGAGATTTTCTGCCTTTGGACGGGCTGCCTGGAAGGTTTTGCACATCCAGAGCAGGACTCTTGTTTGGGTCCCATTTAAGTCCTGTTGATCTGATTTTGATTTTCAGGAGCTGCAGAATAGGTTTGAGTCTCTAAAGAGCAACACAGAGAAAGTGGAGCAGGAGCTGAATTCCGTAAAAGAAGAAAACAAACATCTAAAGGAGCTGGCTAAATGTGAAGAGGCAAAACTGCACCAGTAAGTGTATTTCCAGCATGTCTCAAAACAGGAGTTTATGGGAACACCTTAAAGTTCGTGAAAGCCAGGGGTTATGTGTCCACGAGTGTTCCTCGTGCGAGGCTCCTGGGAAACGTGTGAGCAACTTTAGGGCTTGGATTCAGATGAACTGAACTCAGAAAAACATCAGTGTGGCGAGGACTGAACAAAACTGACTCTTGGAATGAATCCAGGAGTTGCAGTTGCTTGGGTTTCTCTGTAAGCTTGGGTAGGCAATCCCAGACTGTGGAATTCTCCCGTGATTCACAAGAGCTCAGTTAGCTTTGCACAAGCAAACAAGACTTTGGAAACCCCCAGCGCTCACGCAAACGAAGGCTACTGCATTCAGTCTGGTTGTGAACAACTTGAACTTTTTATTAGGTCTGGAAATGTTAGATTGCTGGCTTTGCCTGCCAAAGTGGGATACTGGGAATGTGAGTTGTTGAAAATATAGTACATTTTGATTTGTTTTGAGTAGACTGAAAGAGCAAATTCAGAAGGTGACCTCTGAAAAGGAACACCTGGAAACCAGACTGAAAACAGCCCTGGATCGCATGGATCAGCTGCAGGTAGAAGACATACAACTGCTTCCCTCTGCTTTTGTGACTCCTATCTGAGGGTCTCAGTTTGTCTCTAGCACAGAATTGAACCATCTCAAGCAAATATGCAGTGTCTGAATTGCTTTGCTGATTACTTGGGATATTTAGAAAAATGTGAACCTGTTATATGAAACCAGGAAACCTCAAGAAAGCTGTATTTTGGAAGGAAAGGTAGGGTGGGATGTGCTAAGAGAAACTGTAAGGAATCTTTTGTTTATTCTCTAAACACGTCCCGTTTGTTTAAAGGTTAAGCTAACCAAGATAAGTCTACCGTTAGCTCGAACGGGTATGTAAAAGGATGAGTTAGAAAACACCTCTATTTTGAAAAGCATTTTCAAATTATGTTAAATGCTTGGGTGAAAACAAGACTTCTTGCTGAGAGGTATCTGAAGGGAGAAGGTAGACTGAAAATAGCTTGGTTGCTAGGCCTGGGACATGAGAGACCCCGAACGGTTTGGTGTTTATCTCACCATAGAGTCTTTATTTTCCTCTTCTTTCTCTGACTTCCCAGACTAGAAATGTCATCCTGAAAATTAGAAAGCTTCTCAAAGTATATATGAATGAATACTGTGTTCTGATGAATACATCAACTTCTGTATATCCCCATGGAACTATTCCCAGTTTCTACAAAGTTTTTGAGGGAAAAGAATTAGCAGAATAAAGTTTTGAGCAGTCATGGCTTGTGCAGCTTTGCGGTGCTCTGCTTTATGCAGCAAAAACTGCCTGTGCTTCAGTCTTTTTTTTTTCTTTTAATTTCTGTCCATTCTTCTTTCTGCTTAGTCTCAGGTGTTGAATTATGAGAAAGAAGTAGCTCGTCTGGACCACGACAAGACTGAGCAGCTTGGAAGTTTGAAGGAAGAGAATCGCCAGCTGTGCATCACGGTAGCTGAGCAGGTAAAACCGTCCCCGAGTGTCTTGCTGCTTGGGGTGACCAGCGCAGTGACACTCTTAAGTGTCCAGCATCTCTGATACCTCTTTTCTTTAATATTCCCTTTGCATCTCTGCCTGTGCACGTGTGGGATTTCTCTGCAGAGGGAGCACAAGGAGAAGCTTGAACGTGTCCTGGAGAACGTGAAGGGCTCGGAGGCCAATCTGTCCCACTTACTACAGAATGAGCAGGTACCTGGCATTTCTGTGGGTGCCGTTGGAGAGACAGGTCCAAAAGCACAAAGTTCTGCCAATACCAGTGCAGGAGAGGTGTCATTTGCTTAAAGCACCCTTGGCCAACCTTTCACAATCTGCAGAACCTTCACAATTTCCCAGTGACATTGCAGCTGTCTATATAAGAAGCTTACGGACAAGAAATTTGCTTTTCTTAGGCAACTTCCACAGACCTTTAAGAAGTAATCCACAACCCCAGTGTTGAGAACCATTCTATGAAGGAATGTAAAGGATGTAAGAGAAAGGAGAAGGAAATATAGCAGCATTTCCTTGTGTTGAAGGAACCATAATTTACAATGGTGCAGGCCGTTCACATCATCTTCAATCTGTTGTCCTGAGTCACCTTCCAGAGGTGCTTTTCTCTGGGTGCTATTCAGGAAGCTGTTGGAGTCAATACTCTGACTTTGGCTTTGAAAATTAGGTGCCTAAAATAGACGATATGGTTACCTCTGCTGTGCTGCCAGATGTTCAGGATTCTTCGAGTGATACTTTCAGAATGACTGCAGAATCCTTAAGTATTCTACCTTATCTAATTTACTTACTTAATTTGAGTCAACTGCAAGATTAATTCCTAAGGATATAGTAGCTCTCCACAGCCAATGCAAGTCTCTCAGTCCCAGGAAACCTGTCAGACTGGGAGAGCTCTAATCTGTCAGGCTGCATTTTTCAGCTTTAATTGTTGCTTTTCTTCAAAATCGCCATCTGTCTGAGCTGACTTCCGTTGTCTTTGGAGGTCACATGTTATCTCTTATGTTGTAATAAAAATAGAGAACTTAAGTGAATGATGATACAAAGGTATCCCAAGTTACAAATTATGAAATGATAAGACATGCTGAAAGTGAAGGTTTATTTGTCAGTAATAAACGCAGTGAGGCAGCTAATATATGTGGACAGTGCTCGAGGCTGTCATAGTTTTTTGTTTGCTGATTTCCCACCATTTACCAAATAACCCTGTTCCTTCACAGCATCAAAAACGCGATTTAATGAAAGAACTTGAGGAGAAGAAGCATTTGTTCGAGATTTTGCAGGCAAAAAATAATGAAACTGATAAGGAAAATCAGGTGAGAATTTGGCAGTGCTACCCTTGTCCTTCTCCTGAATATGATAAACCTCTCTTATGATTTTAAGAGGAGCTGTGTTAGTGCAAATTATGACTTCTGTCTGAAATGCTACCCAGAGCTTCTGGAAATTCATTCTGTTCTCCTATCTTTGCAGGAACTAAGGAAAGAGAATGATGACCTCTTGAGACGCCTCTCTCAGAGTGCCGTGGGAGACCTTGTGTTTGGAAATCCCTACTATGGTGAGGTTGCTTGGCATTCTGTTTGAAAAAGCAAGTCCAACTCAAATCAAATCCCATACTTATCTCTAAGAAAATGGGAGAACTGGATTAGAATAAGAAATAGCTGAAGAATTAATGGGTTAGAACTTTTAGAAATGGAATTTGGAAATTGCCATTGTCAGAAGAACCCCAAGTACTTGGCAGGAAGAGTCTCAGCCAGTTATTTTCTGTTTCAGATGGAATGCTTGGACAAAAGAAATTCTTAGCAGCACCTTTACATACATACAGATGACTTGGCAGCTGCAAAATACTGCCAGGTGTTAAAAGTTGACTTAAGTGATCAGCTGACTGCTCGTTTTCTGCCAAGATAGACAACTATTAGCTAGTTTATTCAGCTGTGAGACAGCTAGTTCTGTGGCTTATGTCCAGTTTCCATAGTTAAATATAGAGGTCTAGATCCAGAGCCACATCCTCATGTTTCAAGAACTACTAGTTATTCAGCACATTACATTGTTAATTATTTTGTTGTGGTTAAATTATCTTCTTTCTTTCTTTCTTTTCTAGCTTCAGAAGCAAACCAGGATGCAAGAGCTGAGGACTTAGTAAGTAATGTACTTCTGGACAGGAATTAGTGGTTTGAAATGAGAAGCTCCATGTTCAGCCCTGTAGCTAAATGTTCACATATCCTACTAGTTCTGGTAGGACAGGGGACAACAAAGTGGAGCTAAAATAGACCTAAATAGACCTAAAAGTAGCAATAGTAGTAGGCAAAGTAGACCTAAACTGTAGAATTAGTAACAGATGTTGCTGCTAAGGAAGAGAAAGGAAACTCTTGACCTTAATCTTCCAAGTACCAACTTTTGGCAGCATCTAATGTCAAACTGTGCAGCAGGCAGCTACTAGATACCTTATTTCGTATTGGAAACGTGAACATGTGCTGTGTTGGATGGAAAGTTAGAACACCTCTCGGAAGCTCTTGTCTTGAAAGTGATAGTCAGAAGCCTGGAGACATTTGAAACTTGAGGCTTTTAGAAATCAGAAAGACTTAAGAAGAACTGATGATTTCAGGCTATTAAAAATTTTTCTTCCTCATTTAAACCCTTAACAATGTTGTAACAGGCCTTACTTGCATTTGCTTTGCATTTCAGGTTTCTATAAGGAAATGCCCCATGTGTGATGAGGTATTTCCTGAAGATATCAGTACAAGTGACTTTGAGGCACATGTGCACAGCCACCTTCTGGAGTGCCCGCTGTGCAATGAGACCTTTGAGAAGACCAATCTGCAGGTGTTTGATGATCATATTTATTGTCACAATCTGGAATAATTCTGCATTCTCATCTGCTGTGTAGAATAGATGGCAGAGGCCATAGAATAGACCTGAATCATTCTATGGGCTTGATTCATGCTAATAGAATCACCCTGACAAGACTGAGTATGCCACTAGTACCCTAATTCTGAGCTTTCTATTTCATGCAGCCCATAATCCTACATTTAAATAGGCTCAGTTGAATCAGCATCATCAGCTTAAGTCTTCTGTCTTGGATCAAGTATGCGTACTTGCTAATTGGTCACAATTCCTATAATTTAGTTGAATATGATATCAGTACTTCAGAACAGTCCCTGTAACTGTTCATCCAGGTTGGGCCAAGCAAAGAGATGTACAGAAGTCTCAATATCTGGCTGATACATCTCTATTACAATGGCTTTATTATTTAATATAGCACTGTGATTGCTAGCCAAAGATGAAGAAACATTTATATAAACCTTCACAATCAGACTTCGTCTGCCTACCTTCTGGAATGCAGAATTAATTGCTAATAAATAAAAATAACTAAATAAAAATGTATTTTTCTTTCTCTTTTCACTTTCACAGGAAGTGAAAGTTGTATATTTATAACAAGACTCTGTATCTGTTTGCATATCTAAAGGTCTAGGGCCCAACCTCCAGCAAAGAGACAGCATAGCTTGTTGTAGAGCAAGGCACATAAACTGTTGTCCCTTTTCTCTATCTGATCAGATTTACAGTGATAGTAATACAGTAAATCTGTGCTTATGGCATCACTCTAACACTTGTCACTATCCATCTCATAATGAGGAAACATGGTAAAGTATGTGCAGCTAGGAAGAGCCGTATGTTGTGGAGCCCAAGGGAAAGCAGGAGCTGAGTTGTCCTGATAGAGGATATGACAGAGCCTGACAGAGGCCTCTTGATCAGAATTTGGGCATCCTCCTTTAAAGGATGTGATGATTCTGGATTAATTCCCTTTTATGCTTCTAAGCCTTCTTGATTTAACAAGAAGAGTCTTTTCTCAAACCAAAATATTTTGATTCAAAACCATTAAGTGCCTTGGGATATTATAATGCTTTGTTCACAGATCATTCAGTTGCTATTTTTATTTCTGCATTTGGGCTTTCAATTTATGATGAATTCATGATGAACATGAAAGGGTAAAGTTTTACTCCCTGCCTGTATTAAACTGTGTGCTTATTGCTGAATAGCTGAAGCAATAAAAAAATCCTAGAAGTTCTATACACCTTTGTAATAACAGAGACTTCAAAATGTTTACTGTTTTCACTTTATTCACACAAACTTTTTTTATCAATCTAGGTTTAAATAGAGCATTTCTGTACTCTACTGGTAAGCGTTATTTTAAGAAAAACTTGTAACAGAAAATAAGAGCAACAAAAATAAAGCTACACTGAGAAAGTCCTTCAAGAAGATGTCTGTGTCTATTCATTTTTAAAGAACTGACCCCATCAACTTCTCCAGTTATAAGGGAGCTGTTTGCAAGCTTTCAAATATTTTCTGAAGCTCTGTCCAACAATATACTTCACATCTGTTTAACATGTAGCAAGGTTTCTCTGTAGTTAGTGGGACTACTCTTGTTTAGCAGGTTGATCCTCCCTGGCTCCTTACACACAACATGGAAATATATCAAGAAGGTCAAAGGACAGTAAGGGGAAACAAGAACAAGCCAGGAAAGTAAGATGAGGAGCTATATCTGCCCATAGTAGTTCCAAGCAGTGCTGATTCCAAAGCCTACAGTGGATTAAAACAATTGAATTTTATAAGAACATACTGGTTTGTTTGTTTGTTTTACCTCACATAGGAGAAACGCATGAAAAAATACCCTGAACACTAAAACATTTATTCATATATATAATATATATGAATACTTGGTATTAAACCATCAAAATGTTGTGACATTACTGATTGCCATGGTATAACTCAACATTCTTGAAATATTTTTATTGCAATTTTCACAACTGAAGATTGCAGTATCAGAATTATTAGACTTGTTTCCTTTCTACTCTCACTAACACTGGTCTCAGGAGTTCCTACCATAAACGCAAATCCAGTCACTTGTGGCTAGTTATGTCACAATCCCATCTATGTCCTGGGCTATTCATGCCTGGCATCACGGCCCCTCACTTGCCTTGCTGTCCCTTTGACACTGGTACCTACCATTTTTCCGCTTGCCTGCTCCTATCATCCCTGCAGATTTCTTGGAGGCCTAATTTGAAGCACAGGCCGTGTGACATAGGCAGCTAGCGGGTGACCGGCAGGGGGGAGTAGACTGCAATAAATCTCATGATGATGCTGACTTTTTAAAGTATTTTAGGGTATATCCTTTGTGTTCTGCAATAATGACACAGATTCAGGCTCCCAGCCATATACTTTGGCCTGATGCAGGTCATATCATCCCTATCCTGGGCAGCCAGGGAGCAATTTATCCTTAAGAACAAATTACCTCATATATTTGCTGACCAAGTTTTCATTTTTGCCTGTAATTTACAGCATTATTTATGTTACTGCTGCATTTAGCCCCTAGAATCATGAGAGGTTTCAATGCTCGTTCAATTTTATGGTTTAATACAGAAGTAGCTCAAATGGCCAATAATTAGATACAGCTACACTTTGGATAAGATCCAATGTTCCATTGGTATGTATTGGGTGAGAAACACAAAAGAAAAATTTCAAAGGGTCAGTAGTGGGTTGGCATAGTTCCCCCATCCGGCCTCCTTTCCTGGCTTTTCTCTTGCTTTTTGGTAAACTATTTGCCTTACTCAGCCAAGAAGTTGGTTTTTCCCATGGGCTTTCTCTGTGCTGTTCACACACACAACAGCCTGAACAGACCTGCCCATGGGGTATCATTTTCCAATGTACAGGTATATCTCTTTATGTGTAAAATGCAAAACAGATGATAATATCTCTCCCCTGCAAAGGCAATGCTGCAAATTCTAACTATGGTGCAGAGGGCATTGCATACTGCCTGATCTCAATTATTTCCACAAGGAAAAAAAAAAAAAAATCCCTGGGAAAAGCTAATTTCAGCATAGAAGAAAGAGTTACAGATCACAGTGTGTCAAACTCAGCCCCCAAATCAGAGTACTTCACAGGCTGCTGAAATAATAGGTGGCTCCACTCCCTTTGGGAAGTCTTTCCCAATCTTACACCAGCTACCTTATTCATATTCACAGCCCCTTTCCTCCACCCTTTCTCCTCCTAGTTCCTCTTCATCTATCCCTGTCTTTCCTCCTCATCCTACAGGACACTTTGGACCTTTGGGAGTGTCTATCTGCATGGAAATCGCAGGGCGGAGGGTTCAGGGAGGCAGAGATCCAGAGCACCATCCATCTGGCAGCGCTGCCTCTCCCGTCCTTCACCCCCGCAGAAGCGGGTCTGGGAGCACTGCTGCTGCTGCTGCTTCTCTTCACCCCTAATGAGGCTCCTGCAGAGAGCAGAGGAAGCAGAAAGGAAATAAAAAGATGCTTGACAAAAGCATGGTAAATAGATGAGATGCAGGTGAACAAAAGAGAAAAAGGAAAAAGCAGTATACAAGCTAGCTTGGTTTTAAGATGCAGCAGAAGAGATGAATAATTCTTTATAATGGCATAATATACATCCCGGTGTTTAACACGGTTTGAGCGTCAAAGTCTCTACTTCAAGGGTCAGAGCTGCACTTACATGGAGCTGCTCCTGTATTTGGCATGTCAGTGATGGGAAGAGAACAGGAGAGGGAATTATTTTGGAAAAAAATGTTCTAAAATGACGCATAAACTGCCACCAGAGTTTAGTTGCTGAGAAACTCAAAAATCTGGGGAGAGATGCTCATATGCCCCTGGGAGGTTGAAAAAATAAGATAATGTGCTTATGCAGAGCTCTTTTTTTTTTTATATTACTTTGCAAGAACAAACCCCTGCTGTATATCTTTGTTGGGCTGCAGAGAGCTAAACTAACCCACTTCTGCTTGCCCACAAGTCAATGAGCCCCTTCATCTTTAGCACACCAGCGCAAATAGTACCCAGGGCAGTGCAAAGTGGGTACATAATGCCATGAAATCCGAATGCTGCCGTTTGTCACCCTCTTTGTACTGAATTAAATCCCTATTTGAAATCCACTTAAAGAATCAAACCTTTCTAGTTTAGTTGGTGAAAGGATTGGGTCCCAGAATTACATCAGTTGTTTTCTCTAAACAGCTATTAGCCTCCTCCATTATACTAACAGAACTGGTTTCCATCCTCTGGCTCATTTATTCCAAACCAGCATTATTGAAGTGAATGGGGTCTAGGCCCTGGATATTAGAAGAGCTGTTGGTCTACTCATAAATAACAAGTTGTCAAGGATTTTAATGGAAACCCTTAGAGTGCTGTAAATCTGCACAGTTCTGCTTGCATCCCCTCCCTCATTTCCATCACAATATCACTCCAGCGGGACTGCAGCTTGCAGCATGTGCCAGGCAGCCTAGATTGGTAGGACATGGGGGAAGGAGGGGGAAAAGAAAGCCGGAGAAGGGATGGGGGATTCGGAACAGTTGGTACTGCGGAAGCATCTGTTGGGTGGCCGGGTACGGAGTCACCTGGCCTATTCAGCATGGAGAGGGGGAAGGGTTATTCATCCAAAGGGAGCAGGGGAATAACAGAGCCACAGATGCTTATGGAATAAAGACAGATGTGTTGCAGTTTACATTGCACTCCATTGGTCTGTGAAGCAGTAAATCTTGGCAAATATGGGGTTTTCTTACTTTTTGGTCACAATTTAAGTTGTGTAGCTACCATAGTGTTAAAGCATAGACTATCCCTTCCTGTTAGACAAAGAGGACTTTCCTCTTCAAGACTATCTGTTTCGATCTCCTTTGTCAGTCTAAAATACCACCACGGAAAATTTAACCCCACATCCTGACCCAGCTGGCGATGGCTCTGCAGTTCACCGGATTCGCACCAGAAATCAGGTGACTGCAAAGCGTGGTCCCTTGACCCGCACTTGGGGTCCACGTGGTCAGCCCTGAAATATCTGCAGTTCAGCTGCCTGTGCAGAGCCTCGCCCCTTGCTCTATACAACGTTAAGGTCTTCTAAGGAGGAACTCCAGCTGACTGTATGATATTACGGGATGCACTACGATCCGCTCGGATGGAGACGGTGCATCCGTGCATGTGCCCACCTGCTCACACCGCGGAGAGTGGGCTGCACCGCGCTCTGCGGGGTCGGCTGCGCTCCCTGTCCTCACTGCCATTCGTATGCGAGGTCAGTTTAGGTTTGCATCCCGGTTTACCATGTAATACCAATTAAAAAACAAACAAATGACATTCGTGACAAGGCTTCTGCTAGCTTCAGAGCACCTGGGGATTAGAGTCTCACATAATTACTAGTCTGGCAATGAGAGACAAAAATATGCTGAAACCATCAGCAGCACAGATCCTAAATTAAAAAATAATTATTTAAAAATAGATCCTTCCACAATACCACCTCACAGTTCCTGATAAACACTGAAGAGGCAGCCCTTTAAACTCCATTCAACATAAATATTATCTTTGTATCACACAGAGGGAAACTGAGCTATATACACATGGAGGAATTTGAACAAATTATGTCAGAATTTGTGGCATAATTCCCCCCTCTCTCACCAGATTTAAAATTCATTAAAAAAAAACTAAATAGCACAAGAAGTGAGACAGGATGGAGAAAAAAAATGGATGGCTGCCAAGAAGGATTGATGCCCTTCAGTCTCACGGGAGTTTTTAACCCTTCCCAGTGGTTTTCCCAGTCTGAAAAACCTGGTGGGGTTCATCAGCCTGTGCTTCTCCTCTACTGATCCATGCGAGATTTGCCAGTGGGAGCAGCTGCTTCTAGAGTGAGTTGATAACACAGGCCCTGAGGCACTTACATCTACGTCTCACACTCTGGCTCTATCCCTTCCCGGGAACAAAATGAGCCTGGGATATTGTGTGTGCGTTTATAATGTGTATTCCTGCGGGGCCCTGGTCACGATTAAGGCATCTAAATGCAAGTGGAAACAAGCAGTAACAACTGAAAAAGACAAAAGGATGACCAGTCTCAACATCAGTTAAAGTAAAATTGCTTCTACTCAAAAAGAAGTTGCAGTTTCACAAGCCATACAGTGTAGTTGTTTTAATTCCTCTCGTAATAGTTAATTTTTTAAGAGCAACTGCTGCACATGTTAAGTAGCACTGCTGAGAGCCATATGGATTTTTAATCCCTAGGAGTTATTACATGGTTGTAGCAGTATATATGACAACCCATGATCATCTTAATTGAGTCATTAGAGTTGACAATCTTTTCTTAAGGAGGGCTATTGTTGGAATAAATCTGACACGCAATAAAGGAAAGGTGTGGAAAGGTTTGCTAAATGAATCAGAGAACACCTATTTTTTTTTTTGGCAGCTCATTATTTTTGACACATTTGCAAAAATGCCTTCTAGATATTGCAAGAAAAAACACGCATTCTCTCCTTTTGGAACCATACCTAGAAACTATGTCTTAAGATGTTATTTTTGCTTTCTATTGGTGATTTAAAAAATCAGTCAAAATGGAGCTACATCAGCTTTTTTGCAAACTACCTACTCTACTCTTGAAGGAAGAATTCTCAACAAGAATACTCTGAGTTATAATCCTAATATATGTTTTGGAAGAATTATTAATTTTGAAAGAGATATTAAATTCTATGTTGCGATGAACTTCTCCAGAACAAACTCTAACCATGAGAATGAAATAAAACATATGGCCCAGTAAGAGCCAGAATAAAAACTAAATGAATCTCTAGTAGATCCTGAATGAAAATTTCTCTATTCCCAGTAAAGGCCCCAATAGCTGTACTTACAAACAGAAGAAGAGAAATTTACTGAATAAGCTGCTTTAATGTAGAAGCTATAAAACATTTGGCTGCATCTTACTGGGTATGCCACAGTTTGCTCAAATAAATGTAATGGGCTTACCAGATCTTTAATTCTATAGAAAACAACTGCAAAACTCTTAATCTCGTGACATATATCAGGATTGTAAAATCCAAAATTAATTCTAATAAATCTGCTGCTGGCTGCCATGGGAATGGAGCAGGTTACTTTACAGGACTCAGGATCACAAAAAGAAAAGAGAATCCCAGCTCTTGTGTCTGTGCCAAACAATTAGCTTAGAACAACCTGCCCCGTTTTCAGCCATCTCCGTCTGTTTCCATGGCAGCAGGAACCGAGTTCATGCAACTGTTGCAGATTGTAGATGAAGATGTTGGTCCCCGTTGTTTCAGCAGCACTGGCAGACTTCAGGGTCTCATTTCCATTTCCCAGAGCTGGCAATTTTGATTCATTATTGATTTGGGCTAGTTCTTGTGTCATTTTAAAACCTGCAACGAGGCTGCTCTGGGAACCGCACACTATTTACCAAACGCTGGGACAGCACTGGGAGAGCCAGGACAGGCCTGTCTTTACACTTTCTGAAAATGGCTTTAAAAATGACTCCTGAAACTCCATCTACAAAACAGAGGGTCCGGAGTCTCCACACAAGGGTTGTGGCCTCACAAGTACAGTCTTTACAGCACCCACTGACAATCTGGGTGACATTTGAGCTCTACCAAGTGCGTTGAGAGCATTGTGTCCGGTGATGCTGTGCATGGCCTTCATAACCACCAGCCCCTCTAGCAGTGGCAGCACCACAAGGGGCCAAGGCAGAAGCCCCGTGCACTGCCAGCCCCCGACACAAAGCCTGAATGCAGAAAAGGAGCAGTACCCTGAAACAGTGACAGACTCACGACCAAAACACCACGAACGCAGCAAGATGGCAGATACGAGCCCTGCGAGAATCCACCTCGCCCTCACGCAGCGCCTCCTCACGCAGCGCCTCAACAACCAAACGCCACTGCGCAGCCGCGGCGCACCTCATGAATATTCAAATTTCTCCGTGCTTACCCGCTCTGATTGGCTGCGGCCGTCCAAACGAGGCCCCGCCCCCGGCGGGGCGGTCAGCCGCCCTTAGCCGTTTAGTGTGGGGGGAAATACCCCCGAGGGGCTGGTATGCGCATGCGCGGCCGCGATACCCCACGCGTCTTCTCGTCGCCGTAACAACCCCTCGCGGTTTTGATCCAATCAGAGCCTCGTTGGCTCTCCTTGCCCAATGGGGTGGTGATATGCTAATAAGGGGCGGGATATAGCGGGACGCGGGGGGTCGTTTTGGCCAATCAGAGGCCGACGGGGGCGTGGCGAGGGCGGGGGGAGAGGGTGGTCTCTCAGGCCAGGGGGTCCCGCCGTCCTCCCGCATCGCGGAGCGGAGCGGCCTGTTCGGCCCCGCGGGGCCCTCGACGCTTCCAACGGGTAAGTCCCGGCCTGGGGAGGTTCCTGCTGTCCCGGACTGCTGCGTGGCAAGTGCGGGGACTTTAAAAAGGTTTTAAAAAGTTAATTTTCCAGGTGAGTGACCAGCCATAGTCTGGTCTGCTCTGCACAAGGATTAACCTCTAATTAGAGTGTCTAAGTCTGCATCTATATATATGGCAGAGAAAAAGCCCTTTTCTGGGTGTCCTGGTTACATTATGATTTTTTTTCCCTTAAAATCTTGGCTTCAAAAGAAAACATGAACTGTTTTGGGCTGTTTCTGTCTTTATGTTTTTTCTTTTTCTCCTTCTTTTCAGATGGCTTGGGATGAATCTGACCAACCCGAGTACAAATCTGCTGCTGCTCGAATGGAGAAGAACTGTCACGCAGATGATTCCTAAAGGCACAGTCAGTTTACATTTGCATTCAGGTCACAGCTTTATTTTAAAATGCAGCTTGTTAGAAAACAAAAGCTTCAGTGTTTGTGCGTCTTGCTTTGCACAAAGCTTGGCAGACGGCCTCACCATTAAAGCAGTTACTTCAGACATACACTTGCATACAAGTCATTTGCCAAAAATATGTCTTTATTGCCCCAGAATGGCCCCTGTTGTTCTAACACTTGCTCTTTGCAAGCACGCAGTATCCCTAACACTTGTTTGGGTTTTTGTTTGTTTGTTTAAAGAACTAGCTTGTGATCATTCTGAATGTTTCTCTCATAATGATTGAAGTTAGGCAAGAAGTCAAAACTTAATGTCTGTGAGCTCTTGCCAGCGCTTTTTGGACTTTTGCCTTGAATGAAGAGCACAAGGAGGCTTGTAAATGGCTCTGTTCCCAATTCAAATAAAGCATCATTCAGATTTGTGTTCCAGGCATCTTTGTTTTTCATCATTCATCAGAAATATGAATAGGACTGTTTGTTTATTCTAGCAGTTGTTGATAGCTAATATGAAGCTTCTGAAATTTTAAGAAATTGTTGATTTGTTCAGTAGTTATTTATGACTAATTGCCCAGATCATTATCTAGAACAGCCAATTTGTAGATAATACATCTACAGTGAGCACAGGAGTGGCAGCAATCCTCCTTGACTGATTGATGACTTGAATGCTGATTCTGCATTTCCCTCCAAATCCTAACAGAAAGTTTTATAAATTAGCCACTTTCCTAGAATGAGTAGGAACATGAACAGGATGATAAATCTCTTCCCCAAAAGAATTCAACTTCTTCCTCAGAACCTTCCTGCAAAGCAAGCCCCTTTTTAAAAAGAAAAATAAATAAATAAATAAAACATTGTCCTACTAGAAACCCTTATTTCCTGAATGATAGGCTAAGTTTTGTGTACTGTGCCACAGGAAAAACAGGCATATCTCTCTGTGTAAGTTACTGATGGAAATGAAATCAGGAACACTAAACAATTATTGGTGAAAATGTTGGGAGTGTAAGTGAGGAGCACTGAATGAAGGTAGTCCTGATTTTCTTTACTTTTAGTGTTCTCACAATCCTATTTGCTCTTGGTGACACTTCTAGAAAATTTCTGTAATGCATTGAAAAAAATAGACCTGAAAAATCTACATTAGGAAGCTGCTTCAATGCAATTATTTCATGACTTTTGAAGTGTGCTTCTGTTCCGTGTTACTCCTTCTCATAGTTATGTGATTTGCCAGCCAATAAAGGACATTTCAAGGTCCTTGCAAGGATCAAGGAAACTTAAGACCTGTCTGTAAACTGGACTCTGGCTGTCAGAGAAGAGGCATCTTCATCACCGTATCTGTGAAGGACAAAAAACTGTGACAGGATGTGATCTGCCAACTCCACACCTCAAGGGTAATTCTTCTATTCCCTGTTTCAAGATTACTCTGCTGTCACTGACCTAGTGTTTTAATATCCAGTGTAGCCTTGCTTTGATGTGGTCAGTCAGCCATAAATAGGATTCACTGGTCATTTTCCTTAGATCCGTCATTGTCAAAAGAATTCATCACTGTCAAAAGCAAAATGTCTGCTTTACATACTGTTGTGTAAACTCTTGTTCGTCAAAGACTTTTAATGTTTTGAGGTGGATTCACCTTGACATGAATTCTTGCCATTCAGGAGAAATGAATTGGACAAGGAAAACTTCATCTCTGATCAGTAAATGAGCCCTTAACTGGACTCATGAAAAATGACCATCTTTTAAACCCTATCATCCTGTTCCTTGCAAGTCTTGCAACAAACTGGTTTGGGTTGGCATTTTAAGTTAAAATTGAAGTGCTTGCTGAGTTGTGTAGGACCAGTTAAGGCTTAACTTCAATGGAAAGCCTAAGTACATTTGGTTTAGTGCAGACCCAACCTGTGCTTTACTCAGAGTTGGTGGCATCTATCCCAGTAATTCCCATTTACAGTAGCTCTTCCAGCTCCGAGTTAGCTGGGCTAGACTAGTTCTGGAACCATATCAGACACAGAAAAGAGTTCAGTAGGGAGATAACTAAGCTTCTCACCTTTGCTCTGAGAGTTAATGAGTTACTAGCATTCTTCATGTATTTCAAGCAAGCTTGTAAGCAAATTGGCTTCATATCCTCTTTTCCAGCATTTTATTATTCGTAGGTTTAAGTTTGATTGGAGGATTTATGTGCTGGTGACATCTTGTGATTTGTGTATAATGAGGGCATTGCATGTTTTGCTACTTCAGTATACTCTGACCCTTTGTATAAGAACTTAATGAGGAAACAAGCCTATTAAGAGAAGTTAATGACAGTACAATACACAGCAACCAGAGATACAGAGAAACCATAATGGTTTAACTGTCCAAAGTGGCTTTTTCCTGAGACTCTCTAAGCACTTCATAAAAATTAGTAATTTAGCTTTGCAGCTTCTGGTTATTGTGAATAAAATTATGTATTAAATATTTGACTAGGCTCCGTAGTAGAAGCTCATATGTGTTACATAATTCAGATCAGTGCTGCATAGAAGTTTTAGGGTACTTAGTACTTCTGTAAACCTGTACTTAATGGATTTTCCATATTATTCTGGTGCTATTTTTCATTTCTCCCTCTTTGGGACAAAAAAAAAGTGTTATAAAACAGTTATATCTTTGAAGGAACAAAATGCCTGAATGTTAAGATACTTTGTTTTTGTTCTTTATGAGAAGAATTCATGGCTCAGCTGATGGCTAGAAAAGGTTCTACTATGTAATTCTGGATCATTCCAACACAGCATTAGCTGCACTAATAAGTGGCTGTAGAATGGAGCCTAACTGAAAAAGAGGGCTCTCTTCCATTGAAACTGCTGATTTCTCAAAAGTGGTGGAGTCGGAATGATGATGAGATTGCAGTGAAGTGAAATTGAAGTTGTTGAGCCTCATTTGTTGGATTCTTTAGAATAATGGGATCAGTATAGGGCTGATCGTATTTAGTGCCATTAAATCTTCCGTGCTTAATTAAGATGTTTTGTACTTCTTGCAGTGTGACCAGGATCATGTAGTGAAGGAGGAAGGAGGCTAATACCTTTCCAACCCTGCATCTTGTTCATTTGCTTACGTGGTAATGTATGCATGCGTCTGATAAATTGTTCCATTAGCAAGCACAGTGTTAGTTCTGCTAGAGATAAAGATTCTTGTAGTAAGAGATGAAAAAGAGAGAACAATTCTAAACTTATCATAGTGAGGGCAGTCATTTTTTGCTTCCTAAAACCCTTCCTTCACTAGGAAATGGGATCGCTCCAATATCGTAATTTTTTGAGCAATGCAAGCTTCTAAGGATTAATATAGTGACAGTGGAAAAAGGATGCAATATATAGGTTTAGCTTCTTCTATAGTGGGATAGAAATACCAGTGTAGTTGCATTTGTGTTGGTTATCAAAGATTTCCAGCATTTTCAGTCTTTCTTTGAAATACTGAGGCTGGGCCACATGGCAAACTCTGGTTGCTAGAAATAAGAGCTGTGATAAGTCTCTGTTGGAGACTGCTATAAAACAGTTATATCTTTGAAGGAACAAAATGCCCGAATGCTAAAATACTTTGTTTTTTATGAGAAGAATCCATGGCTCAGCTGAAGGCTGGAAAAGGGCATCCTGCATTAAGTGGTCTCTTTTCTGAGCCTGTTGCTTGCAGTCATCAGCCTCTTAGCAGTAGCCCCAAATCTTTGGGTTTCCAAAGAGTCTGCCCTAGGGTATCCCAGGATTTCTCCCGGCTGGATAGTTGATGGGTGGCCAGTAGAGGGAGATCGACTACACTAAATCGGTGTGAGGATAACGTGGAGAACACTGAGCATTTCCTGCCTGCAGGAATCCTCCCCTGTGTTCCCAACTTTGCTCTATTTCTTTGCATGAAGTATTCCAGCTTTACCAGTGGAAGTTTACAGTGGAAGTTGTGCCAGCTCATAAAGGGGCTAATGACAGTTCTCAGAGTAGAGCAGACTAAGGCTTCATCTACCCCCAGCAAATACTAGGTTGATATCAACTCTGCATTCAACCTTTTTGTTTTATCTGATAAATCTATCCTGCTGTTTATGTCACTTTTGAGTTTGGTCTGTGTTTTCTTTGCTTATGGTAACCATAATTAGTCCAGTTAGCAGATGGAAGCTCTTGAATACAGTTTTCTGATAAATACATTAATAAATAAGGTTTGGATAGCAGCAAACAGGTTATGTATTCTTTTTCTTTCCAGGTGAATCATTCTCCAAAAGAAACAAAGCAGGAGACTGAGGTAGGGAATCCAGCATTCTACAGCAAAACCAGCCCTGGATAAGTGAAAAGCATGAGACACTGCAGCTCTCTGCCAGACTTGGCTAAGCCAGAATCAGCTGCTGTCTTGGATGGCTACAATTCTAAAGCAGACACAATCCAGGTCGTGCAATATGTGGTCACATCTCTGCAACAGATCAGAAAGTCAGATTAGCAAACAAATAAATAAATAAAATTCTTGGAGAAGTGTATTCACAGTATTTTTTTTTTTCTGTTTTATACTCCAGTCCACTAAAATCTTAATCTCCTTGTGAAAACACTAGAGGCTTATGGCAACAGCATATTAATTATTTAGTTCAAAAGCTAACATCATCTGTCCTCAGTTATGAACAATGGGAGCTACAAATAGCTTTGAGGACAAAGACAGAGGGGCAGGAGAAAATGGGTGGTAATATCCACCCAAGAACCACTAGAGTTCTAGAATAGCCAGATGTTATTGCTAAAATCANAATAAAATTTGGGAGAACTGTATTCACAGTATTTTTTTCTGTTTTATATTCCAGTCCTCTAAAATCGTAATCTCCTTGTGAAAATACTACAGGCTTATGACAACATCATATTAATTATTTGGTTCAAAAGCTAACATAATGTGTGCTCAGTTATGAACAATGGGAGCTACAAATAGCTTTGAGGACAAAGACAGAGGGGCAGGAGAAAATGGGTGGTAATATCCACCCAAGAACCACTAGAGTTCTAGAATAGCCAGATGTTATTGCTAAAATCAGTAACAGTAATCTAGTTGACTTTGGCATTTGTTACATAATATTGGCATTAGTTATTTAGAGTAAGCATCTGCAGATAGAAAGGGAACAGCTTCCACCTAGCTCTCTTCTGTTATTTTTGAAGACTCAGTCAGATTAAAATATATTTCATAACTACGAAGTTGTCTCTGCAGTCATAAGATAAAAATATTTAGATTTTTTGTTTGCCACTTCTATACTTTAGACAAATATGAAAGTGAAAGCAAAGGTGACTTGAAGGCATTTTTATTCTTTGGTTTGTGTGACCTCCACTATAAACTAGAACAGACTTAGAGATGCTCAGGCATTTATGACCATATATTCACTCACCATGTGAGGCAGAATCTGAAAATCTTTCCTCTTAGGAAGTGCTGCTACCCCTTGGAAAATCCAGAGTTGCAGTTGCTCTGTTGATAAGAGACAGACTAAACTTCAGAGCAGTCAGACAGAATTTCAGAAACTCAAATGTCTTCAATTTAATCGTCAAGACATCATGCTGATCCCTGCTGCAGTTTGAATGACCTAGCAGCCTAGCAAAAGCAGCTCCACAACTTCAGGGCATTTTCTAGTGAGTAGGTAATAGCTATTAATTGTAGTGGTCTTGTGTTAGAGGAATTATCAATACATTCATTCAGCTTTCACATGTGTTCTTCAAATAATGGACATTGGCCAGCCAGCAAGGGAACTGCATTTAGTTAAAAATGGTGCATTTTAGTGGGTCTGATCAGTTTTTCAGTTTGACTTCAGGCTGTAATAAGGAGTAATATAAGTAACTCAGCAAGTAATTTTTCTTCATCTGTCTTAGCACTATATTCTTAGTATACTATTTATAGATGTTAGGGCAAAGTTGTGAAAGAGCAAAAGATTCCTCATGTTAATTTTAAAGTGATTTAGGAATGAAGGATTGAACACTGCTAAGATAATGGGGAAACAGGCTTGCTTTGTGTGTTGAATGATTAATCGTCATTATTCAGTGTATGATGGCTGTCTTGGAAATGATGTATTGACTTTGCAGAAGCTACAGTTAGAGGGAGAAAAAGTTTGAAAAGGAAAGTGTTTGCTTCCTATGCTGACCTTCATCTTGACCATCATGTTCTGGAGACAGTATGGGACATATATATTGCAGTATACTGACCTAAGTAGAGCAGGGAATTTAAAGCACGATGAATGGAGTAAATATTGCCTCTAGTCATCTTCCATGCTACACTGTTAGAGGTTCTTATCTCTCAATCAGGAGTAACTGAACTTCTCAGCCAGCAAATTTGGAACTGTTTAACTTTCAGCCTTATATACTAAGGCTGAAATATACTTATATACTAAAATATACTAAAATATACTTATATGCTAAATATACTTATATAATTATATACTAAATGTACTTATATACTAAAATTGAAATCAGGAATGGATTGTGTTGATATGCCAGGCAGAGGACTGTTCAGGAGCTGTTTCACAAGATCTTCAGTAATCTGAAGTACAGATTTTACAGAATCTATCAGTGAAGAAATTTTCCCTTTAAGAAAAAAAAAACAGGGAAAAAAATCTGATGTGAAAATCTTGTAGTGGAACTTATTGTATATATGCTTGCTATGGTGTTATCTGATTACTGCTACCTCTTGTTTTCTTCAATGAAAAATTATTTGCTAAGAATGTCATTGTGGTATCTGATCTACTCGGTGGAATATAGCTAGTGTGTAAGAAAAGTTCTCCCTACTGGCTTCAGCTGAATAAGTGAGTCCTTGTACCACGTCCTGAAAGTTCCTCTTCATGAGGCTAAATATCTTTAAAATAAGTATATATGTTTATGATCTTTCATAAGACTATAAAGAATATAAAAATAAATACTTTAATGGGGTATAGTAGCATTTCCCTTCTCAGGTTCACAAAGGGTAAAGGATGGAAGAGGTTGAAATGAGAACATCAACTGTGATCTTAGAACTCTGGGGAGTTGGCAGGGCTTGTTGTTTATATTGTTCCACTGGGAGTCATTCATTTTGCACTTAACTCTGTTAAGAGAACACTAAGCTATGCACAAATATGCCCTTGCATGGTGCTGTTCAGCTGTTACAGTTCAAAGTTGATAGACTTTGGGGAAAGGTTGGGAATGAGCAGCTGAGTAAGAGCCTCAGCACTGGTCCTACACTGGCAGAACAGTAACATGAAACCATATCCTTGCATTAAATCTTCTCATTGGTGCAAAGAAACAGCAAGACAGAAATCTGGTGATTTCAATTTTAAGAAGAGAAAAATGTGCCTATAGATAACTCAAAAGCAATAGGAAATTGTTTGCCTTGTGCACATGCAAAGCTGAACAACCCCTTCTTGCATTAATTCACTGATGTGCCTGAATAGTTACTCAGAATATCTCACAGTACCTAATATCTAATTTGGACCCATCCCTTCTAGTTATACTTTCAAAGACTTCCCTGGTTGATAACAACTCTCAATTTCAGACTTAATTCCAGTTCAGTTACCTGAGATACTTCCTGAGCAAAAATAATTTCCTCATAAGATACATATTCTTTTTTAGAGGTAGATAACAAAATGAAAAGAAAATCAGTGTATCATCCTCACCCTTTTAGCTCAATTTTTAACAGTAGCCAGTTTAATACTGCAGACTGAGATGCTGCTATCCATTTCACTGACCTCAGCACTTGCATCAAGAATGAATTTAGTCTATACCATCAATCTGGTTTTGAATCAGCTAGTGAAACAAGCTGTTTAGCCTTGGGAGATAGATGTGTCTGTGTTCCAGGGAACACCATTCCAACACAGGGCATCAATAAAATATTATTCTTTTAATGTATTTTAACAGAAAAATCAGGTACAAATTAGCCTACCCACCTCAAGATTTCTCTAGTTCTTCTATAAAATATAACACGCTCTAGGTGACCCTGCATGTGCAAGAGAGGCAGAAGATTATGCAAACCTAGAAAGTGATGGTGAGTTCCTTTCTTTCTCTTTTTCCGCTAACTTGATTCTTGATGCATTGATACTCTGTAGTGCGAGTACCCACGCTATGGAAGATAGAGGGATTTCAGAGCTAAAAGGAGATTTGGCCTCGGGAACGCTGAAAGGAGAAACTTCAGTTTTTCCATAGTGCTTCTAAATCTTGAAAGGATATTTGAGAATATAGGATAAGGGAGAAGAGACTTCTAGGTCACGTAGCCGTGTAAAAGCCAGCAGCAATCAAACTTGTATTACGAAAAATAAGCCACTGTTCACTCAGCCTGGTTGCAAAGCACATTTTCAATAAGTTTATGCTCTAACAAGCTGCATCAGTTTCATCTGAGTAGATCTGATGGTTATTGAACAGTGTTCAATGTTCTGGAGGGTGCCAGGCACATAATTGTTTTTACAACACTAAAATGAATCAGACTGAAATTAGTGTCACTCAGCAAAATCACTTTGCTTCCCTTTAAATTATTTAATCTGAGAGTTAATCAAAAAGAAAATGAAGTTTTGACAGTGCCCTTCAGCTAAGGGCAAGCAGAGGTTCAGTTGTCTTCTCTCCATTTATCTACCAAGAAGTGTTTTACAATATCAGAGCTTGTGTACATGGCACTGCCCTGCTATGGATTGCAGAGGGAAAAGCAAAAGCAGGACAGTGCCATCTTCTCAGGGCTTCCCACTTCAAAATCAAATTGCAAAAAGAGGGAAGATGGCACCTTTTATTATTCTTTTTATTTATTTTAACTCCTGCGAAATAGGAGCTTCTAAGGAGGAGTTACAGAGACCTAAGAAAAGAGTATTTCTGGAGGGAAGGTCCTTGCAAGAACAGTTCAGCAGCTCCATCTGAAAGCTCAGAGATGTTCTTGTCCCTCCTTTAAGAGCTGAGGAGGCAGGAGGAGCTAATGCAGCTAACGTATGCCCTCGTGTAAAAAATATCAAGCACCAGCTCCTTCATTTCCCTGGTATAAATTTCCTCCCTGCTGAGATTAACCAAATATCCATTGTTCTGCTCACTTTGACTTGTGGATCTTGTGTATTTTAGAAGCAATTCCAGTAAATGTGTCTGCCTTGAAGGCTTTCAAGCCTTGCTATATGTGACTATTGCCTTGTTCTGCTCATTTGCTGGAGCAGGTTTATTATTTTGCACTCCATAATATTTTGTGTGTATGCAGGTTTCGGTGGCATTTATTAGTAGACTGTTTCTGGAATAATGTCTGGCTGATGAGTTATATCAATAGCAGCTGGGCAAAGTAAGGTGATCATGAGCTATAATTATTGTATACAGCAATGCTATCAATTAAAGTCTCCAAGAAATGATCCAGACTAAAGATATTTGTAGCTTCAATAGTGCATAATCCCTCAGCAACAATTCAGTTATGCAAAATGAGATAAAGGGTTTGTCTACATGTGAAAATTGCATTTTTTGTTATTACTCATATTGCTTTTCAGTTTGTGTAGATAATATTTGTCCTCTGATAGCCTCAATTCAAGAGCTAGTGGCACAAGAAGCCTCAGCTTCCATTTCCCTACTTCTCCAGAAAAACTGGGGTGTTAGAGGCATCATGGTTCGTTCAGGTTGAGGGCACTCAGGGTATATTCTGCAAAATGGAATTAAGAGCATAGCACAAGGAGATATACCCACGCTAGCTTTATTAAAGGAGAAAAAAGGAAAGGAAAAAAATAAATACTAATAGAGGCTTGACACAGCCCAGGAGACAAAACATTTGCATTGCATCTTTCAGGGCCTGTAATTCCAGGTATGAGCTTATGTAGGAAGGTGCATAACTCTACTTGTACATCTAAGAAGAATAAAAATCATTGGGAGCCAATATGAATTTTTCAGAATACCCAAGATAAAGCCCATGTAGCTGCAGAAAGGATATTAACCATCATGTCTGAAGAAAAGGTATTCCCTACAAGGTGCAGACAAGCGGGAGCTCCAGATAAGAGAGGATTGCAGCAAACCAGACTTGCTAAACCAATATTTACTCCTTAATCTCTTTTCTTAAGCAACAGTTTCTCGTGTTTCTGAGGTGATAAAACATCTTTAGTGATGAAAGGAAAGCAGAAAGTCATGGACGGCGATGTCGCTCCCTACTTTTTATGGATGCAGAAATATATCATTATATTAAGTCATATACATGGTGGTAATGTTAACTCAAAACCACTGATCACCAACAATCTGCATTTATTGGGCCTGCCATTCACAAAATGAGACAGCCCTGCTTGATGTCTTGTGGTCCGTGACTAGTCAACAGGGTTACTCCTATATAAGACCTGGGAAAAGGCAACGTTAATTGTGTGCCATCTGTCAGGCTGGTGTTTAGGAAGCGCTCCAGCTGGTTTGGTGCATAGACTGTACAAACAAAAAGCAAATCAAACCTAGATCTGTGGCTCCTGCTAAATCTAAAAGGATGTGACAAGGACATTAGATGTTCTGGGGGGTGAAAAATATTTTTAAAGGATTCCATGTAAGCTCAAATATCCAAAGTCTACAAATTAGACTTTTTTTGGTGGCAATCATGGTCTGGAGGCAACTCCAAACTGTCTATAAAGACCCAGAAGGAAGACACTAGGAACTGATTCTAGGTGAAAGGAATGTATCAGTTAGTGGGAGCAAGAGAAAGTAACCTAGATGCAGACAGGAATAAATAATAAATAAACAAATATTTATCTATAGCTTCCCTAACGGCATGCACGTGTGTGGGATTTATTTATTTATTGGTTGTGCTATAATCGGTTTGATGAGTGTTCGATAAATAAGAAAATTGGTTCTCCTTGTTGGGGGAGAGGAATCTGCAGGGACTGATTCATATTTAAGGTGTGAAAGGCTATGAATCAGGCTGGGAAAGATTACTGAGAGATATATTATTTCATTGCCATTAAGGTTTCGTGAGAATATGAATGATTCATTAGGGGAAGCTTTGCATTTTTCTTACCAGATCCATGGATCGGTCCCCTGCCTCCACCTCAGGGATCTCCAGGACTGGATCTCAGCAGACAAAACTCCTGGAGGGAAGAAAAGGGAAGAAACCAAATGAAAATGCAAGTTAAATGTGGATGTGGTCCTATCTGGGTGGTCCTATCTCGGCTTGAGATCTCCCCTTAAGATAAGGGGGCACCTTTAATTTGGCTTGTTTTTAATAACACGGGTAGTTAAGGTAAAAACAATCAGGCACCTTTGCTGCGCGACTCCCAATGGGGAAGGAAAAGCCCTGCCTTTCCCCAGGCACCTCAAAACGGATAATGCTGAAATGTTGGAGAAAGGGAGCGAGGCTGAGGCTGCTCTCCCCTTTGGGTGACAACCAGGGTGACTCAGGGACCACAGAAAGCAAGCAAAAATAAAGTGAAACAGAGCTCTTCGTTGGTTTTATATGTATTTCTCTGTTTTATAGTGTCATCTAGGTACTTTTCTAGGTTTAGTTTGGTTTTGTTTTTCTTTGGCATGCATTAATAAAGAAACACCATTGTGGCATCTTTATAGCCACTTTATACATTCCTTTATAGCTACCCAACAGCGGATATGCACATTAAATGATTTGGGATGGTGTCATTTTATTAGTAATGCTTATAATAATACCCATAATACATATAAATATAATTCATGTATTAATACATAATGCTTCAATAACAAATGCTAATGCATTTGATACATTTATTAATACAATATATGAATTTCAGCTGCACAAAGCTCTCGGGGAAGCTTTCAGGGGGGTATTTTGTCTTTATTATGTTTTGCAGCTCTCGGTTTTTATGTTTCCGTGGCCCAAAGAGAAGCAAGCAGCAGGTCAGAGCCAACAGGGGTGTAACTGAACACAAAGAAGGACTTTCTTATAGTGGTGGTGGCAGCAATGGCAGTGGCCTCGGTCACCCAGCTTGTCCCCAGCAGCTCTGCTCTGCAGCTCCTCATCTTGCCAGGGTTTAGGGTCCATCCTAGAGCACTCAATGAGGTTCCCTTGGGTGTCGGCTTGACTCGCCCTGGGAGGGTGCGCAGGGGCCTGGCCCTGGGTGACAATTGCTCTCTCGGTGCCCTATGTTCCCAAGAGAGAGTTCACTGGGGCAGAGCTCAGTCCAAAAGGCAAAGGGCTCCCGTTTGCGTTTCTGCCCTTGGGAGAAACCTCTGGTTTACCAGCGTGGCTGAGGGACGTAACAAAAACCCATTGGGTGCTCAGGGAGCAGCAGGAGGGCAGTGCTCGCCCTTGGGCTCCATGGTGGGACACCTCGCTGCAAAGGGTGAAGGACTCGAGTTGCCTCCAGCAGCAGAAGGGCCAGAACCCCAGGTTGGCTGCAGACGTGAACCCCAGTGGCCACCCCTGTCCTGCTGGATCCCAGGAGCCTGTGAATCTGCTCCTGTGGCAAGGAAGGGAGCCAGGATACCCCCTATCAGCAAGCCTGGTGTGGGGAGAGCAGCGGGGTACTGCGTGTTGGCCTCCCTCCTCCCATTTACCCTATCAGAAAGGTGAGAATCCATCCCTCACAGGCACATTTTGGGAACTAAGCCTCAAAATCCTTCAGTCAAAAATTTCAAAAAATCATCGTTTCGGTCAAAAAAAAATAAAAAAATCAGTCCAAAAATTCAAAAATTCAGTAAAAAAAAATTAAAAATTCGGTCAAAAATGTGGCTCACCCCTGTCCCCATCAATGCAAGACAAAACCTCCTGCTCTGCCTTGAGGACCCAGGAGCAGCTCCAGCCCAGACCACACGAGCAGCCCTGCTGGGTGGCTACAGCCGGGAAGTGCATCAGGATCCTGAAGGCTCCCAAAGGGGAATTAAATGTCAGAGGCAGAACTGCAAAGCAGACCCACACTGACTCCCCTTTCCCTCGCCATGGCTGGAGTGATTTGCTCTAGCTGAGGGGGAAAAAATGCCCATTTTTCCCATTTTGGGGAAAAAAATGCGTATTGTCTAGAGCAAGGGCCAGCGTGCACATACAGGCATGTGCATGATGCTGCACATGGTGCTGCAGGAGGATTGTGCACCAGGACACACGGGATGCACAGCTGCATGCACGCTGCAAAAGCATGCGGCGAGTGTGGGATGACTGTTGCACANGGGAAAAAATGCCCATTGTCTAGAGCAAGGGCCAGTGTGCACATACAGGCATGTGCAGCATCATGCACACACCACGGGGCTTGGTGCCAAGCAGGAGGATTTTGCACCAGGAGACACGGGATGCACAGCTGCATGCACGCTGCAAAAGCATGCGGCGAGTGTGGGATGATTGTTGCACATTTAGACACCTTTAGAGAGATAATTTGGGGCTCTGGGTTGTGCCTAGGGCAAAAACGAGCTGTGGGCACCTACCCACATCTGCATGAGGCTGCCAGGTTAAGGATCTGCAACACCTATTTGCAGCTGGAGGCATTTGCAAAACAAATGTGCGTTTGCAGGAGGTCCCTAAGGGGCACATGAGGGGCATTTTCCGCTGCATGAGAGCAAGAAATGAGTCAGTCCGAGGTGCAGCTCAGCTCTGCCGTTTTCTAAAGGAAAACTAAAATTCCTGGGGGGGAAAAAAAGCCTCCAGTCAAGCTCTGAGAGGGGAAAGGAGATCTGGGATGTCCAGGGATGAAGCAAACGCACTGAAAGATCCCGGAGGATCCAGCCCTGCAGGGATTGCAGCCCCAAGAGTCGAGCCAGAATTTCAGGGCTGAGTGGGAAAAACATATGGGGGCCCAAACCAAAAAGAAAAGTCAGACCGTCTTCTCTGTTGCACCACAAGCTGATTTGTGCAAAGAATCCAAAGAGAAATGCGCTATAAAATACAGATTCTGCCCTTGTAGGTATCGGGGAGAGATATGTACACCTACGTACCAAGGAGCTTCGGAGATGTCGGTGGTATAGGACAGGAGAGACCAGCAGAAACGGCGGAGTGGGGAAGAAAAAATGAAATTATTTGCCTTTATTTGATTTTTCTTCCTATAAATGTTGCTAAAATCAGAAAACAAAGAGTTGGTCTCCCTTCCAGTCAGACACAGAATCCAATTTTCAAATAATGATTATTTCCAAACGTTAAGTCTTTAAGTAGTTCATTTTTTTCCTCTTCAAACTGCTTTGGCGTTTGTGGTCTGTTTTGTTTGTTTGTTAGGGGTTTTTTTCCTTATATTTTGTAAAGACGGCTTCAAACTCAATTGCTTAGAAAATTACAGACTGTTAAAAAGTTAGTCCAAAGCTTTTCGGGTTCTAGATGGCATAAATATTAAATTGATACTTTTGAGAATGCATTAAAAATACAGCTGCTAATATAATTGCTAATTAACAGTTTTTTAATTTTAAACTCGATCGTTGATAGGAGGGACAAGTAGGTGAAAGAAATCAATCCTTTCCTTTAAAATCAATCCGCTCCTCTTACTTTATTGAAAGCGACAATAAACATTGCACTGAATTTTCTCCGTAAAATTGTCAAAGACAGGAAATCTTAATTTGAAATTGGAATCCGCCTTTTCAACTACTTCATGGCAAAGCATGGTCGGAATATTTATACGGTGTCATAAAGAAGATTCTCGGAAGGGATTTTCTATTTTAAAAAGTTCGAGGTATGCCGCACTTGTGGAAATCGACAGTGCCTCTAAATAAATCAGCCCAAACGCAATTTAAGAATGAAACCGGGGAAAGAGAAAGAGAGGAAAGAAAAAGAAAAAGAAAAAGAAAAAGAAAAAGAAAAAGAAAAAGAAAAAGAAAAAGAAAAAGAAAAAGAAAAAGAAAAAGAAAAAGAGAAAAAGAGAAAAGAAAAAGAAAAAGAGAAGAAAAGCAAAATATTCCCGGTGCCATTTTTCCTGGTGCAGCATCCACGAGGGGAGAGAGCCGAGTCTCCTGCTGCTGGACACTGCAGTGGAAGGAGGACCGCGTGCGAGCCCAGAATTTCTCGTGAAACGGGGTAAAATCTATTTCCATCACGCAGCGACGGGTTCCTGCGCCTTCTTTTAACGGTAGGATCTGTGCGGTTCTTCCAGTGCTTTTCCCTGCTTTCAGCACTTCGAATCAAAACCAAATAAATGCCAGAAATCAAAACGGTACCAACTACCAGAAAAAGTAGGGAGCACGTCGGGCAGGTCGCTCTGCTCGCCGATCCCGCTTTGGTTTCGCACTGGTGTCCCGAAAATATCCAACAGGATCGGAACTGGGAAGGCTTTGCCCCCCGGTTCGCCGGGGCTGGAAAGCTCCGCAGCGGCGAAGCGGAGCCAAAGCAAAGGGGCTCTTAACTTTCAACTTGGCCTTGACCTCGGAATTAAGCCCGACCTTTCTGGAGAGGAGCATCGGGAGACGAGGGGGAGCTCCGGCCCCGTCTGCAAACATTTCTCTGCCCCTCGCTGTCCGGAGCCGCCGAATTACGAGCGCGGGTTCAAAGCGAATGGGGGAGAGGGCAGGAGTGGAGGGGACTCAAAAAGACATCAGAGAAACGGAGCGGTCGGGAAACTACGGAAAGAGGAGAAAGAAGCTCTGAAAACACAAAGGTGAAATCGAGAAAAGAAAAGAAAAGAAAAGAAAAGAAAAGAAAAGAAAAGAAAAGAAAAGAAAAGAAAAGAAAAAAGAAGAAAAAAGAAAAGAAGAGAAAAGAGAAAAGGGAGAAAGAAGGAAAGAAGGAAAGAAGGAAAGAGGAAAGAAAGAGGAGAAAGAGGAGAAAGCAAGCAAGCAAGAAAGAAAAGGAATACTAATCACGCGTCGAGGTTTAAAATATTTAGCAAACGCAGAGGATTTGGGAGCCCTCCTTGCATACACCCGCCTGAGGTTTGCAAACGCCTCGTTTTCCAGCCCTGATTTTTATGTCGTGTTTTCTATTCCTGGGTGAGAAAAAAAAAAAAAACTTTCCCGGTTTTCGGGGGGAAAGGATCAGGCTTTGA
>VWPW01005953.1:0-19520 GCA_013389825.1 Crypturellus undulatus
GAGGCTCACTGGCCTGTAATTGCCCGGATATTTATATATATACAAACACCCTATATGGTTACATGTGTGGTGCTGGATTTTCCAGTCTGTTCAGTACATTGGATACATATTTGGTGCTGCGTCATGTGAGATACTGATTAGCCCTTATATGTGCCCTGACCTCTTTTGCAGACCTAGCCTTGCAAGTTCCCACTAGGACCAAGGTGTCTAGATGTCACTCAAAGGCAGCAAAGGGCAGAGCCTGTTTTAAACACCTTAAAAGCAATGCTAAGGTGAAAGCAGAATGAAAAATATCCCTTAAAGAAATAAAACAAAATAAACCTGCCAGAGGACTTACTAGCTATTTAGAAAGCACTCTGGTTTTACAGCTCAATGGCTTAACGGCTAAATAAAGCATCCCATACACTGAAAAGGGAGCTCAATGACTATCCAGAATCCTAAATTAGCAAACATGTTCACAGGGATAAATCTACTTGGTGTCAATTTATGTTAATGTTATACATGATTGAATCTATTAGAGCAAATAACCAATAATTAAGTAAGCAGATAAACTATGAATTGTTTGCATTAGAAGTCTGTGTGTTTAATAAGACTGCATCTCTCCTGCTTTTGCCACCACTACGCTCATAGAGTGAATCCCATGGAAGATCCTCCTAGATGCTTGTGTTTAGGGATCAAGCCTCAGCCCTGAAGCTGGAGGATGCTCAGTACCTCTTACCTTTTTTTTTTTTTTCCCATGTCTCTTTTGCATGACCATCATCTCTGGACAATTTCTCTTTTCAGCAGGTGGTTGGAACAACCAAGTGCAGAACTGGTGGTTCAGTGGGAAAAGACACTAATAAGTCAGCATGAGCTTCCAAAGACACAACTCACTCCCATCTTCTTTTGTCTGTATGGTCTTGGAGGTCACTGCTTTAGCACAACAGTCCTGGATCTGATATGCTGGAATCCCTCAGTGGGGAATAAATCCTGGATGAATGTAGGAGACTGACTAAGACTGAGGCAAAAAAGGCTTCTTCCCTAATGTCTATGCGTGAAGTGTTGCTGAGCGCTCAGGGGCTTACCCCAAAGCCAGTCCCCAGAGACAGAGAATCAGCTTTCCCATTTTAAAGATACAAAGCAGAACTTAGTGACTGATTTTCTGCCTCATTCTCAGCTCTGAGCAGCTGGAGGAAGGGGTGAAGGATATCATAGGAGATGCTCAGAATGGCTTAAGCACTACCTCACTGTCAAATGACACCCTTTTCTGAGGGTCAGCCTCCTCCTTGGCTCTATTTCCTTTGCAATACTCAAGGTCCAACAAACCTATGGAATCCAGTCTTCAAATTCTCTTCAAATACCATCCAGCAAGTGATAAGAGCTTAACAGTGACACAGCCTAATGCCAACCTTAATCAGAGTATAGTCCTCTTATGTAAAAGAGGTTTCATAGCTGACATTCTTGTGACACTGCTCTCTTCAGGAGCAGCAGACAGACGGGTCACTGCGTGAATCACGTTTTCTCACTCCAGAGATGTTCCCATGTCACTTTTCAACTTATCAATGCACATAAACATATTTTATACGTAAACTGGGCAATTAAGAAGGTAAATGTTTCAAAATATGAGGATTTATTGGCATAAAATTTGCCATCTATCAACACTGCATAAATAGTTTTACATAAAAAGCCATCTGGAAACAGGTTGTTTATCATATTTATTCAATTGCAACTTGCTGGTTTAGAGTCTGTGCCTAGCTCATTAACTGTCAAGACAGTTTGACGTTGCTGATGAGAGGTGGATGTATTTGAAATTCTGCACGATGCATGAATATTAACTTGGATTTTTAGGCAGCTGCACTATTTCAGATAGCTCAGACACGTTCTGCACTGGAATTCCTCTGTGAGAAGAAACCAGGCAAGGAAGCTGCTGTTTGGTTTAGACCGTCTGGACCTGGCTGCAATCCTGTGGGTTCAGGACTAGGAAAATTCAATAAAAGATCTGGCTTTGGGAATGACAATAATAGCATATTTATCCATCAGTCAAGAACATGCAAAGCCTCAGAATGTTGTTGTTTTAGACAGTCCTGAAAACAAAAGAAGCATCTGTTGTTAAAACCTTCCTGGGATGTGCACATCCCAAGAGAAATTGTGGGCAGACAGTTGCTTAGAAGTCACCATATTAAGCCAACAGCCACTGGCTTCTCCTGACATTTGCTGTCTCCCTTGGTTTCAGTAATTAGATCCCTGTTTTTTAAATGTCAAATCTCACGAGGTAATGCTATTGTATTTAGCACTGTGCCCTTCTACTGATTCCAAAACACTTTGCAGAATAACTATAAATAACCCAATAAAAGAGCCAAATAAGCAGTTACTGCATAAAGGAAGAGGAAGCTAAAGCTTCTCAGAGTTGCTTGGAAAAAAGGGGAGAGCTTCAGAAAAGCCATCCACCAGTGCAGAGCTGCAAAGGGAAGATTATCCTTGCTACACCTCAGAGCCAGGGGAAAGAAGGGAAGCTGGACTGCCAAAAGGGACAGGGGAGGAGATACTTGTTCTGTGGTCCAATCAAGCCTGCAAAACCTGGAAAAGAGAATACTTTCAGATGGGAAGGTGGTTAGGATGCAGCTGACACTTCAGTGATGCTAAATGCTTGTGTCCTTGGCCCTGACCTTCAATTTCTCTGTGTCAGGATCCTAGGTCAGATTTCTCCATTAAATGGGGCAGTAGTGATTCCCCTATAAACTTGATGTTTATTTCTGGCTCCAAGCTAGCCTTAGTTGAGCTTTGTCTCAGGTAGTTGTCACAACAGCTGGGTTGTTTTTTCTTGTCCTATTACATGCATCGCTTTCTAAAGTGGGCTGAGGCAAAATGCTGTGCAGCAGAGACTGCCCATAGGCCTGTGCTTGTCATCCCTGGGGGCTCTGTACACTCTCAAAATGCACATACCCCAAATAGTTAGGACCTCAGGGCACTGCTGACCATCGGTGTTTGCCTGGCCTGCAGTGCCCCTGTCACATGGCTTGTCAGGGAGGGCACCATATGGGTGTAATGATCCCATGGAGTATCTGCAGGCCACTTTCACCAGTGATGGATAAACAGTGACCTGCACTGTAAGGAGTCATGGGTTTTGAGGTTGGAGAAGGCGGTACATGAGAAAAGAACTTCCTCCGCTGCTTGGGTCATGTCCTCCTCCAACAGATGGGCTCTCATTATTTAGAGCACAGAATAATTCAAATTTTGGCATTTGTGGGAAGATGTTAGCCACAGGACACAGTCTTTCATCCAGTAAAGATGTAGTACTGTGAGCTCAGAATTTACTTTTATAACCTTCCCTGTGCTGTTATGTGAGAGATGCTAGGACTTGAAGCTGCTTTGGCAGCGGCAGGTTCCCAGCATCTCTAAGTGCCAGTGCTGGCTCTCTCTTCTCCTATCTCTAATGGGAATCAAATGAATCAAGCCTTTATAAGGCAGCTGGAGGCGTGAGCCAAAAAAGTGTGAGGTGTGTCATGTGTCCCTATTCCCTAAGCAGACTTCTTCAGAAGAGCTTTCAGGATGTTACTGAGTTGTTTTGATTCATACCTTTTTATAGAATAACTACTGTCAGTTCAGCAGCACCATGTACCTATCTGAGGACTGCTTAACGACAGGTCAGGATTTATTTGAGCTCTGTCATTGATGTGTTTCATTAACATCACAGACACATTTTTGCTCCCTTCTTTGAAGGGAAGCAGAACTGGACATTAAAATACATCACACACAGATATTTTGAAAGAGAACTGTATTATTTATGTGCACCATGTTTATGAAAGAGCAGTTCATCTCTGGCAAATTAAGCCAGAGTATCTCACATACTTGCATATATTTGAACCCTTTACACTGAGGAAGAATAACTGTGGCTGACACCACCTTGCCTGGCTTGTGATGGCTATCAAGGAAAGCCCGCACCAGCTGCGATGGCAGCTATTCTGGATCTGCTTGGTGCTGGCACCTAGTACAGGAAGAAATTTTAGTAGCAGGCAAGGAGAATGAGAGAGTCCACAGAGCACCAGTCTTCATCATCAGACTGCATTCCTGCACGCTAATTAACAAAAACATCCTTGTTTGGTTCATTCAGACTCTGCAGCAGAACAGCTCAGAGGTAGAAGAAATGACTTTATCTATTAAGCTGCTTCATTAATCATGTAACAATTCTATCTAGGAACTTTATGACTGTCACTACATCATATGCAGAGTGATGGCTGGGGTTGAATACCAATCTCCGCATTTCCATGGCCCAGCCCATGCCCTGGAAGGGAGGAGGCTTCAGCGCCGGGCAGGGGGAAGAGACAAGATCCTGTTCTGCAGGCAAACACTGCCCATGCAGACTGGCAGGAGACCAACGGGATACAGATACCCTGCAAATATACCCTGTTCCTTGGAGGAACTCTGAGGAGGGATACTGATGTAGCAGTAACCATAATAATTTGAATACAAGCAGCCTGAACTGGATGAGTCTTTCAGGTCTGCACTGTTTTGCTGGAGTATTCATGAAAAACAGTATGAGAGAATCCAGACACCTTCCTCTCTGGATTATGGACTCATTGGGAACCTTTTCTGCCCTCCAGAAGACATACAGCAATCATGCCACAGAGAGGATCAGGATGCCAGTTCAGAGAATCTGTGGCTAGGTGTAAACACGTGAAATTTTGGAGCTTTCAGTTTGGTAATTGAACTGAAAGCTTAGAATAAAAACACAAATTGGGAGGAAGCTGAACATTTTTTTTGAAACATGCAATGCTCAGCGGACTACAGAGAGGTCTTTGCTGCCGCTGTTGGCAAAGGGAAGGCAGCTGTGAGCAGGACCTTTCTCTGAGTAAGTACGTGTACTTACCACTGCTTCCTGCTATGCAGCCTCAAGGATGGTGAGTGCAGATTGTTTTTGAGAGTTACTTCTTAGGTGCCACAATGTCAACTAGACAGCAGAACACCTTGGAATTCTGTGCTGAGGTGGTGAGTGCTTCGCTGAGTGGTTCAGAAGGCTGGTTTCAAATGTGGGCAGCTCTTTGCCTTGCGTAGCCATTGAACTGCAAAATGCATTTGCACTTGGCAGCTGTGCATGAAATGAATTTTCTTTGGGTTTCCCTTTCAAGCAGAGACACAGTGCTCTTTCTTTGCTAAAACAATGCTGTAATCCTCACGTTGATGACCAATAAATCAAAAGGGGCACAAATTCTAGATTACAGAGAAGGTTGGAGAAAGATTGCAGGACTTGTCTATCTTGCCGGGTGCTTCTTGGTTATGAAAGAGCTTAAACTCAGCTAGTTTCAAAGCAGAAGCAAACTTCCAACACTATGGTGCTAGGAAGCAACTGAATGATCTTCCATGTAAAATGGCTAAGATATACGTGTTATTGCAGGAGCAGTATAAGGGAATAAGACATGTTAGTCTAAGGACACAAATAAACCAGTCAGAAGTGCAGTTGCTGACGTCCGTAGAGGAAGACTTCCTTAAATACCTCCACTGAGTGCAAAACACAAGTATCCTTCACCAGATGAGGAAGAAGAGGCACAGGAAGAACTGACTTAATGTCAGGTTAGCAAGAGACCATGAGCTAAAATGTAGGTTTTTCAGTATCCCCCTCAACATTCCAGGAAGCATTTGATCTCATGTAGGGTTAGAATGACAAAGTAAATGGGTCGTTAAGTGATTCATTGTGTTTCCCTAAAACTGAGATCCTCAAAACATCCCCAAGACATGTCAAGCATCAGTTACTTACAGCATGTGCCTTCCCTCCGAATTCCTTCTGCTGGTGATTCCAGCTGAGCAGACTTCCACAGTTTCCCACATCTCATCTCCTCCAGTTACTTTTATTTCCTGCTTATGTGTGTTCAGTAATACGGATAATAGTTTGAGGCATTCATACAGAGACATAGCATAAGGCTCAGCAGGTCGCTTCAGAACCCTTAGACTAGGGTCAGTCACGAAGCCCTTCTCTCCCAGGGGCTCCTGATCCAGAGGTAAACAATATGCTTCTCTAATGTGATATGAAACCATGAAGCCTGCCTCCTCTTACCAAGCTCGTGTAGCACAAGCTAGCTAATAAGAGGTGAGGAGGCAAAAGCACATGTATTAATGCAGCAGGTTGACATACACAGCTACTGACAGAAGTGGAATAGAAGAAATCGTCAAGGGAGCAGAATAATAACCCAGCCAGCCGATAATAATAAAAGCCTGATAGCATTCACATAGGTCTCTGTAATATGTTTGTCATTGGTCTCCCTCCTCCCTAGCTTCTGGTAATAGGGAACAAATGCCATGCTGGTTTCTGGAGGGCATGTGTGCTGTACAGAACATGAGGGCTGATCACTGAGCAAGTAACATCTCATTCCCTTCCTTCAGTGCAGTGCTCTGGCCACTGCGAGCCAGTGAGATCCCCAGGACATAAAGCACAGCGCACAACGGGGACAGAGCAACCTTGTCTGGACGTGCAAAACCCACTGTGCATCTTTGCCCAGAACTCAGTGAATCATCAGCCGTTTCAAAACACGTGGAAACCTCTGGATTTTCTTTAATCACCACTATTCAGGCTACCTGTGAAGGCAGAGCCATTGGGCAGCCTCTGAAAGTTTGTCTCTGCAGCATCCCCCGAACAATTAGCATCGGATATTCCAAGGAATAGTGAACTTCAATAGTTTCTTGAACAGGTTTTTAGGTGTGTCAGCTAAGTAAACGCATGAACACTCAGGTCCTTATCCAAACCAATGCTCAGACCCTGTCCCCCCATACATTTGTGTCCAGGGTTATACTACAGTTCTGTTGGCAGCATTAGAAAATGTGGCAGGAGGGATGGAGCAGGTTCTGTGTACAGAGCAGGGTGAGGAATGCACCAGAGCACTTTAATCAGTTAGTACATATTTATAATTCAATATCAAGATTAATAATATATATCATATTTAAAATCCTTAATCGGTGTGTCTAAGCATATTAGCAGACTAATATGAAATTAGTGTTGTAGTGGCAGGCAAGAATCACTCAGAGATGGTCCTTCCTTGCGATAAGTAGCAGAGTGATACGCTTTCAATAGGCTTAGGATAGACATATGGAATACCAAGCAAATCTCTACCCAGGTCATGTTCAGCAGAGACCAGTCAAGTCCTACAGAGCTTATAGGAGTAAGAAGTCTGAGTGCTGACGGTGCAGAGAGCTTTGTGTTTTTCAGTAAGTGCACAAAGCAAGGCACAGCCCAGACCGCCCAGCAATGAGTCATAGGGAGGCAAGTCCCACACCTCACCCAGAGGGAAACTCAGTGATGGGGAGGGTCCAGGGGAGACTCCAAAGCTCTTGCCAGGCCCATCAGATCCAGATGGTGAGTCTGATGAAAGCTACAGGGATAAGCTGAGATTTACTCAGCAAAACTGTTGATGTAGTAACAGTGCAGGCTGGTAAACCTTCTCACTCCAGCAGGCCTTTTCCCTTGTTCCAGACACTAGAGAAGTTATAGAAGTTTTTTTTTTTTTTTTTTTTTTTTTTTTTTTTAATATCACATATTCATAGACTTGTAAACAGCAAATGCAGCATATAAGCCAAACTCCAGTGCATATCAGCAGTGTAAGAATGTCCATACACATCTGCATAATAATTTCCAATAGCTTGATTAAGGAGAGACTAAAAGAAACCAGGAAAGCATAAACTGATCGCTCTCCTTGTCATCCCAACTCACTTCTGACAATCAGCAAAGTGGGAGATATCTGAGAGAGAAAATGCTTGGAGGCGGACAGGTTTGACACCTGAGAGGGGTCTGCTCACTTCCAGGGCATATTTATGCCTGTGTCAAGAAGTTCCACAGTTTGGTTACGCTCTGCAAGAAACATTTCTGTCGCTTCGGAGCCCTCACCTTAATCTGCTGGGAGGTGTGTCTGTACTCTCATAGAAGTATATCTCATGGGGAGTGAGGGAAAGCAAAGACTCCACAAACCCCTGCCATATAACAACTTTCAAGATTCATCAAAATAAATGATAATTCAACAGGAAGATAAGAACTGAAAAAGAATCACAGAGAGAAAATGTATGTATTTATATGAATGTGAAGTGGCTATAGGGAGGCACCTATGGGACGGAAGAGACTGCCACTGGCTTTGGAAAGAAAGTGGAGCAGGACTGTTAAATAACATGCAGATTGTTTCCCTAAATTGAACAAACACCCATGTGAATCTGCCCCTTGTTGTACACAAAAACTCTGGCTGTGCGCTGGAAAGGTGAAGTACTTGCATCCTGGCTGCGGGTGAACAGCAAGCCCCAGCCCTGGTGGGAGGCAGGGAGGGAAATGCCTTTCCTTAGCAGTGCTCCTGATTAAGAACTGTTCCCAGGCTAAAATGCTGAATGCCAAAATTCAGCAAAGATCATCTGCTTTGCAGAGCTATAAAGTACTGAAGTGATGTGGAAGGAGGAGAGATTGGCATATTTTTACACCTGGTTATCTGTTACCACTGTGAAGGAAAGACCAACACAGGAATTGGGTAGGTTCTTGAAATCGGAGGGGATCTATAAGATCATGGGCACCCTCCCTGGAAAGGACCTGGAAGAAGTTGCCGGTGAAAATGCAAGACTTCAGGCCTTCTTTCTTAATGCCTGTTCAAATGACTGCACTGCTTTAATAACAGTGTATGAAAACCAGAGCTGATTGTGGTTACTTTTAGGAGCCATCTGCTCATCTGAATGTCTCCTTCTCGTCAGGGGCTTCACTCCTGCATATTCACTCCTGCTAAGCCTTCTAATGGTTTCCACAGATGTATTCAACCCTTACAGATCTTTGTAAAATGCTACCTTCAGCTGCTTGGAACAGAAATTTAGGCAGAAGAACATTCAGGCAGCATAACTACTCACAGAAGCAGTAATCTTGACTGCATAATTAATCATAGGTTTATCACTCAAATGTTCATTATTAACAAAACTTGTGTGATTTTATCCATGCCAGGTGGAAAGGCCAGCAAAATAAGAGAGTAAGGTTACCTGCCCTATTGTGTATAGACAGGTAAGTCAGCATGAAATCTCAGTTCATCACAGTCCTACCATGGTGAAAAGGAAAGGTGTGAAAGGGTTTCTGCCACTCAGTCTTTTCTGTGTCCCTGTTTGAACTAGGCCATACCTGCAGGAGAAGCATCCACCTATTATTTTTCAGTTTACCATGACAGAGAATCCTTCCTTCCTTCATTACTTCAATTAAGTTATCCTTTAGAAAGACATGTACCTTATTTGCAGTTTAAGTGCACTTAACCTCTGTTTTTATTATTAGATTTTATAGTACTTTTGTGGAGAGCTCTTTACTATTACATTTCTTATCCTATTTGGTCACTCTGTGATCACCCCCATCCTTAATATTTTCTTGGCTGTGCTTATGTGACTGAGTTTCTGAAGTCATTCTCCACTCCGACTTTATCTAGTTTGTTAATCTCTCCTGTGGCGCAGCTCTAAATGGCTGTGCTGATTCGTGAGTATCCTTCTTGAGTTGTGGGTGTTACTGGACGCTGTACTGGAGCATTGCTCCGGATGGCCATTCCATTAGTGCTGCTAACCACCTTGTCTTAACATTGTGTCTTGCTGCTTCCCACCGGAGTCATATATCCGCTATGTCTCCAGCCTTATTCCAGGTGGGATGACTTCTCACTCATCTATCCCTATTAAAATGAATATTGATTCTTTATGACTGGTTTCCCAGCTAAGCCACGTTACTCTCTAACAATGTGACTTCTCCTTTATTTCCCCAGGTCTTTCCATCACCTGAAGTTTTATGATCATTTTATACTCTTTTGGGTTGTCAGTGTGAATATTAAATATTATAGAGCCCATGTCCCATTCCTTGTGGGATCTCATTACAACGTCCCTCGGAATGTAGATGCTCAGCTTGCACTTATGTGGAGATTCATCACCTATACAGTTTTCAATTCATATAACATAATGCCATGTTTAAAGTAATTCTAGATTCTTAATTAGTTTAATCGTGTGGTACCCTCACTATTATCATGGTGCTTAAAATGGTGGACAACAAACATAGAGCTTCTTTTGCAAAGAAGCCTACCTACACCTGCCTACATTTCCTGAAAGCGTTAGACTTATAATTAATGGGGAAGTACTGATACAACACAAGAAGAATTTCATTCAATAACTGATATAAGTGAAATACACATTGCCATCTCAAAGCCTTTAAGGGAGCAATTATTGAAGCTCTTTGTTAGTTAAGATATTTTTCTACTCAAGCTGGAGTAAATACATCTGATTTGCTTTCCTTGAGGAGATTGATAAAATAGACCTTTTTCTTCTGCAAGTATCCTGCATGGTAGCCAAAGTGCCTGGCAGTGCAAGTATATCTCAGCATGCACATATGTTCTTGCTTGTTATGTTCCTTCCCACAAATCCCTCAAAATGTCTGTTATGGAACATTTTCCTGGAATAAACCATCCTACTCTGAAAGAACAAGCTCATTCGTACTCCTGGTGTAGTCCTGTGTTGTCTGCTATCCCTTTTGTTGTAAAACAACGGCATTAGGAGAGCTAAAGGATGGTAAATATCCACTATGGGATTTTCAGAAGAGGGGGGAATTTGCTAGGGGTGAGAATTAGCAAAATGAACGTCAGTCTTTAAAAACATGTTGCTACTTTCAGCTGTCTCTGATGCAGGAACAAAGAACCATATAGCTCTCGGCACCAAATTTGAAGTCTGAATGGCAGCAGACTAGAAATGTTGGAATAATACAGAGGCATCTTGAAAGATCAATGGAGAATCACAAGAAGCTGGAGGAAAAGGGGTGGAAGTACGAGCACTGAGGAGCAGGAGCAGCCATCTGATAATTCCCTTGTGACTGATTAAGAGTGTGGATCTATTAAGGAAAGTCCTGTTAAGGAAGTTTTGAGGCTTATGAATGAAGGGTAAATTATTTTCAGAAAACGAGACTCTTTGGCCTTGTCCTACAACCTCAACGGCAAGTACTTGAGGCAGGGAGAATATCTGTGAGCCATATCTATTGCCAGCATGCTTCAACTTACAAGCAGGATACTAAGCACTGTGCCAATGATAGGACATGAAAATAACTATGCTGATTTCAATTATCCTTCGCAGGGGCCAAGCTTAGTGGCTTAATGTATAGCTTTGCCTCTTGCTTGCAGTATTTGCAACAGTTTCATATAGCACACCTTCAGCATAAATGTATTGCAATAAAGTTAACAAAGAAGAAATCATTATTTTGTTTAGTGCTTGCATAAACTTAGTTCCTGGACAATATCATCATTGGGCAGATAACACCATAGAACAGCCTCCCAGGCTCACTGTGTGTCTTGAGAAAAGGAGAGTTCATTCCCCCCACTGGAGTGATACCATATTAGAAGCAGTTTGGGAACTCTTAAAGCAGATATCAAAGTACTGTTGTTGAAAATTATTAAATGAATTCATGAAAGAAAAATCCATCCTTCTGCCTGAGGAAAAGGTGCAAGTCACTAGAGACTGGGAGATATATTGCAGAGTATGTTACCCTGCTTGTACTCTTGTTCTCATCTTTTCAGTCAGCATCCGATGTTGACCCCTGCCTGAGACTCAGTCCCGAGCTAGCTGGAGCTTTGATCAGATCTGATATGGTGATCAGTATATGTCATATGACAAATCAGGTCCAATATGTCATCATCCTCATATAAAATGAAGCTGGCAACATTCCCCAGGCCTGGAGTGTGAGTAGGGGGATGAAGTGTAATCCAAAGAGGTGGGAGTAGAGCCTTCTTGCTATCAGATATCTGATGATATATTTCCATCACCATTTTATACTAGCTAAAAATGCATTATTAATCTGTCTCTTGCCAAAATGGTCCTGATCTGCTGGATGTACATTAGGCACCCACCTTTGTTTCCCTGGGACCTCTTTTTTTCTAGTCTGCTGTTTCCTGCAATCTACTGTGCTCATAAGCTCCACAGTAAAAATTGCCAATAAATGGATGTCTGCTGCTGTGTTGCCATGCCACCACTTTAGAAAACACAAACCAGCAGTCAGTCCTTGAAAGGCAGGCAGATGTGGTTCTGTTAGTTGGGAACCATCCCTGCACAGCTTATCCATAGCACCAGCTCCCTGCCAGGAAACCACTGAGTTGGGGCTCTTCCCTGGCCTTGCTGCAAGCACGTGGCCACCACACAGTGCCCATGCGGCCCCGAGCGGACTCACCCACTGCTGCTTTATCTTGTGGTTGCACTGGGCAGAGGCAGGGCTCCTCTCCCCAGTGTGCTGAATAGTCGAAGAAAGGATCTAAGGAAAACTGTGCAGTGGTGATCAGTACTACCCTTGGAGCAATCCTGTCTGGCATCCAGGTGCTAGACCACACAGGCAAGTTTTCACCTCCAGATGACTCCTGGCACTTCTCTTCCTCATAGCACAAAGCAGGATCCCTCAAAGCTTGGGTACCCATGTGCCAAAACTTATTAACCTTCTGCATGTTGCCTTAAAAGAGGAAATGGCAAGGTTTTCTCCTGTCAAGGAGTTTTCAAACTGATATTCTTTACATACTTTCCCATTTAATATTTCCTACACACCATTTCTTTGGAGGTGGACTCAGGTACTGAGTGGCCTCTTGCAGCTTTCTAGGTGCTGAAGGAAGGTGATTACCTGCTGGAGCAGATTTGTTAGGGAGAGCAGGCTCTTGCTGTTAGCCCCTCTCCGTGATTAAAGACAAAGAAGGGTCAAAGAAGGTTCCTGATGGGGCTGCTTGATCAATGTGAGTCTCAGACAGTGAGACCTGCTGGAAAACCCGTGAGAGTTAAAATAGGAGCACCAACAATCTCTTGTCTTTCATTTCTCTGCTTTCTGAAGTTTCGAGGCGCCTCAGGTCATTGTTTTTGAGCTTTCTTTTCTAGTCTGGAGTCTCGTTTACAAAACAATGGCTAGAGTTCAAAGAAATGCCCGTGAGCTAGGAGTGACAAAGTTTTATTAAAAAATAAAATAAAATCAGAAATCAGAGGACTAGAGAGGAAGTCAGCAGCTTATTACAAACTTGTGCTAAATTCAGGCCACTAAGCCTGAGGTATAAACATCCATATCTTATTGCTGTGTCTTTATTTGTTCTGATTTTGCCTTATTTATTTCAAGCATGATAACAGGGAAAGTGCCATAACAAAAAGACAAAGGCAAGGACTAAGGCTGTACTCTTGTCATGGACCTTGGTGAAACCAGAAAGCCACAGGTGCAATAGAAAAGGGTTGCGCCACTTATTTGGGAAGGGAAGGTATTATGTTCCAAATCTTGTTAGAGCTGAGAGGGGAACATATCTTGCATGTGAAGCCATTGCTGGTCTAATGCAGAGTTTGAACAATGTAACCAAAATATAACAAATTATTATTAGCCTAATTACAATGATACTAATGCTATCTAAATCCTATAGTTAACACAAAGAAAATTTCATTAATTAATAATACTACAGCTGAAAATTAGAATCTACTACTTTCTACCCCTTCTTCTCAGGTGCTTTCCATGCTCTGATGGGTTTGCTGGTTTGTATTTTCTTATACATTATTTATACTTTTTATTCTTTCCATTGGCTCCCCATTATTCAGTTTATCAGTTTGTCATGTTATTTCTAAAGCTGGTTTTACATGAGCAATACAAAGTTGCATTCCCCTTGTGACTAGCCATGTAAACATACATCAGTATGTTTAACACCTAGGACACCTGAAAACATCCCTATTTATATAAATGAAAAAAAAGTAAGTAAACTCAGTTAATCAGTTAATATTAAAACACAGTTCTCTGAATCTCCTCAGATAAGGCCCTCAGTTTGATTTCTTGTGATCAGCTTAGCCATCACTTGCAAGTGTTCAGCCAGCCATCAGGTATCTCTCCAAGCATTCACGAACGCTGTGATGTTTATCACAAGTGGACTGGCACCTGAGAACTCACACAGGGAACTGCTGTTTTTAGCCACTGCACATTGTTCCTTAGATTATGAAGTGTCATTCAGCAAATGGGGAGCCAGGAGAATTTAATGTGATGGAGAGGACCAGTCAGACTCCTCACAGCAAAGACATATCAGGAGCAGCTTTCTGCTACCCTATAGAATGGGCATGTGTCATCCTAGCTCCTTCACATATTCTTATTTAAATATACATATATAATATTTTTAAAGGAAAACAGAATTCTGTGATCAATGCAGTTAGTTAGCTACAAATAATTTGGAAGGAGTTGCTAGAATACATTTAGCTGCGGGTAATGATTGAACCAGCCCATGAATGTCTCCCTGGTTTATTTCTAGGCAGATATTCTGTACTCCCTTTGGGCTTTCTGAACTGAACCCTGAATAAGGATTTTAACTACAGAAGGCAAACCCAGGCTTCCCAAACAAGAAGTTGCTTCCAGAATCCAGGTGAAATGTTACCAGCTTCCTTTTCACAGTAGAATGAAATGTTCAGTTTTTATAGAGATAGTACTTTACGGTGAGCTTTTTAATATCTTCTTTTAATATCTTTTAATATCTTTTTAATATCTTTTAATATCTTCTTTTAATTCTTCTCCTAGCCAATGATACATATTCTGAGGGTAATCAGCGTCTATGTGGTTAAGAGTTATGTATGCTGACTGTAATTAGCAAATCATATGAGATGCCTTTGTCAAAAATTCATCTTTTCTTGACTTACTTATTTAAACAAATCCCAGCGTGCCAGAACTCCTAAAAATGGTTTACCTGCACAGAAATGCAGTGTGTTTGGTGTTGTGTCTATGGTTGAGTAAGGTAGATACATAGAAATAAACTGCAGAGAGAACAAAACACTTAAACTGATTTAGAACTGGGAAGACACAAGATGGCACAAGTAGCATTTCAAGGATGCTCTGTGAAGTTGAAAAACAAGTAGTTCAAGCACTGCCTTAAAGCCACAACCCCAACTGGGAGAATACTAAACAGTCCAATTGCACTGTAAATTGCCATGCTTGCCCAAGAAAGGTCCCCATGTAGTAGCTCACCCGGGTGTCAGTCATACATGGAAAGCATCCTAAGTCTGTTGCACTGATCATCATATTTTACAGACTACCAGAAGCCTCAAATAGGCCATTTGAAACTCCTTGGATGAGTTGTCCTGTGCTTGTACATTATTATCCATAATCTCCTAAGTACATGGACATAGATCCTTCATTAAGAACCATAATGTGTGGCTTATAGTGACTGATGTTGATGGTTTTTTAGTGAAATTTCCACAAGGAGGGATAGCGAGGTAATGCCTTGGATGTGGGGAGGAAACAGTGAAGCTGGGACTGCTGTAAATATCACTTGAAAAAGTTAAGCAACTTTCTCCCAAATGCCGAGAATGCTGAATCCATACCAAAGTCAGCAGAAGCTGAGAGGACTTGATATTTCTCGGAGTCACAAGCTTTGCGTATCCAGCAGCCGAAGCTGCAGTGCTCAACTATTGGAGACTTCCATCCCTACCCTGCGCAAGGCTGTGTTCATGCTGCTATGCCTTTGGGACCTGGTGGAGAGCTTTTTTTGCAGATCTGTTTCAGATGTTCAGCCCCAAAGTCACAACCAAACGCTGGGCCCAGTCTGCCTCGTGTTTTTGGACAGTCTCTGGGAAAGCCTTGCTGAGACCAGCTTCCCAAGTTCGGCTGATGCATGAGCTCTGCATCTCTATTCACTTCTCTGTGCTCTCCTTCTTCTAGTGTCCCAAGGACCAAAGCTTTAATTTGTTCGTTGTGAAAGACATAGTCTTGCTGCCGGTGTTAATGGGAGGCCTTCAGTGAGGGATAAAATCTTCAGAAATGCCCTAGCAGATGCTACTAAAGACTTAAACAGCAAATACTATGTAGTTACTAGGATGCTGGACAGGAAAGACACTACTTCAACACATTTGCAGGATACTGCAGGTTTCTGACTTCCAGTACTTGGAATTAGTCATCGCAGTTCACCCCTCTCTAATTGGATTGCCTTCCCATTTCACACTGCCCTTGTGGCTGTTTGCTCCCAACATGGCTCTGAATCTTCCCGAGTCAGAGCAGTGCATTCAGTGCCAGTGGAACAGAGCTGGAGCAGTCCGATTCCAAAGCCCTGAGCCCAGCAAAAGCCTTGGTGTGCAGGGTGCTAATTAGATGGATAACCCAATAGCAGAATTGCAGAATAAACAGCAGGCTTCTCCATAAAGGCCACAGCATGTTGGCAATGTGTGTGAGCTCCCAGTGTGTTGGCCAGCTACTGCCTGCATGGCCCTTGCCTCAGCTCTGCACTACTATCAAGGGCTGGAGTTTGCAGGGAGGTTCATGAAAGTATCAGCACAGATGGAGGTTAAGGCATCTTCGCCTAACATCAAAGCTGCCATCTGCTTTACTCCTGTGCAGCTTCAATCAGATTTACTCAATGAAAGTCTGAGTGGAGGGACGGGGAGGGCTCTGCATGCTCAGGCACTCACAGTCATCCTGTGCTCACATGGGAAGCCTGGGGACACCAGGAGAGGTTCACTTGGCCTCAAATTCCTCCTTTTCCTTGTTTTAATAACAACAAACAAGGTAGAGTTTTAGTTCATGAGCTTTTAAATTTGGTTCCCCAGATCAGTTCCACACTTCCCCTCTAAGGAGTAATGTGCTTAAAGTGTGTAGCAAAGAGAAAGTGTGTAGTAAAGAGAAACTAATGAGATCATTGGATAGCTTGATCCACAGACCCACCATAATTTTAACCTCCTCCCATCTCCAACCATCTTGTTTTCTTTTCAAAGTTGATTTTGTGCCACTCCTGTGGCAGAATGTCAAGGATGCCAGTCCTCTCCACTCTTCATTTTCCACTGGGATTGCAAGACACATCCTTTCTTAGACTCTGTTTGGGAATTCTGCCGAGACACCACCAATTTGATCCATGCATTTAGTACTGTATGAATGTCAGAACAGAACAGTGGTTGCTAAAGTTTGAGGCTATGGCATGTAGCTTGAAGCTGTGGGAAAGAACTTGGTGCAAATTTTACCATGGTAGCAGAGTACAGGAGCAAACCAAATGGGAAATGTTAGAAAGTCCAATATGCATAACCCCAAATTTACCACTGGTAAGTTGAGGAAAAAAAATGTTAAGAAATAGCATGTCTTATATAGGAACAGAATGAATGGCTAAGGATTAACCTTATATGTTCACAGGGCAGAAGATAAGTATCGGATAGTTGCTTGACTAGGCATAGGATAGCTCGAAATGGCACAGTCTTAGGTCTGTGGAATGGGTCTTGCCTTCTCCCAGTAATGTGATATTGCTGATGCCTGCTGAGCTTCAGGTCCACAATAACCCCAGATACCTCCACTCAGATCGAATTCTCGGCCAGTTATTCTCCATTTTGAATCTGTATAGCTGATTTTTCCTGCCCAGATGTATTAATCCCTATTGACTAGCATCACTTTTTCTGGACCCTTTGTTACTTAGTCATCGATTTATAATGTCCACTTGTAAAACTAGTCATCCAACATACCGTTAGTCCTTTCCAAATAACAGTGTTGGCCAGACTGAAAAGTGTACTTCATCATCAGGTCCATTAATGAAAATGCTGAAGTTTTTATAGTCCATATAGTAAAACTATCTGTTTTGGCAGTAATCTATCAAAGATTGCTTCATCTACAATTTTCTAACTATTTTTTTAAATTTCTGATAGTTTTTTTACCTAGATGATATTCTTCTGGCTCCTGAAAGTGTCGTGGGAAACAGTGTCGAAAGACTTTCGAAAACCAACACCTATGACCACAAAGTTTTTTTTCTCTGTTATAGCTGGGAATTGGATTGGTTTGACATGATTTGCTTTTGACAAATACATATAAGCTGTTTCTCATCTCTTTGTTCTCTTCCATGAACTCATAGCTAGCCTATTTGATTATCCAGATCTGTGTTTTCTGGAAGCTGGTGTTATATAGGTCTGAAAGGGAAGCTTCTTTTTTTCTTATTTAGCATTTGAAAGACAGATATTCAGAGATGTGTACCCTCTTCCAAGTTGTCTGGTACATTTCACATTCTAACCGAATTCTCTAAGATTCCATCGGCAGGTGCCGTAAATCACATACAATGAAGTTTACTGAACCTAACCACAAGGAGAATATTTATGGGGGTCTCCTAAACTCTGCCCAGACTTTCTGAAACCGCTGCCTCAGCCACTACCTTTGATGCTTGTGCCACCAATGTGAGATTCATGTGCTAAACTGTCAAAGGTCTTTCATTTTGTCAGAGACAATTATATTTCCCTTCTGCATTGTGAAAGATTTATGAGGTCTAAATATCTTTTATTCAGTAAATTGAAAAGTGTGTATGTCTATAAATTTTCTTTAGCTTGTACTTTTACGTTTGTGTGTGCAGGAAATTAGGGACTTACAGCATTTCTGGTGTAAAAGAGCATTGCTTGGATGCTGTTGAAGCCCTCCATCTATCATTTTCTCCTGATCAAGCTATAACCACACTAATCAGGATCTTTCACAGGATTGTCTTAAGTCCAGTCAATATTTCCAGGGCTCATTCCCCTCCCTTATGAACTATTTCAGTGAGAGGATAGCTTTAACAAGGCACAGCTTTAATGTATGTATTTGGCACCTTGGTGCCCAGGTTGCATTCTCCTCTATCCTGCCTGGGGAATGTATATGAGGAGGAAAAGACGGATATTACAGGTTAACAACTGATTGTGCCGCTGTCTTGGCAACAGGGTTTTGGTTTCTATGGCCATGGGGCTCTGTCTGAAGACCACCAACTAGTGGGGAACGATNGCCATGGGCTCTGTTTGAAGACCACCAACTAGTGGGGAACGATGAGAACCACCTCAGCAATTGGGGCATGCATGTCTTTGCCAAAAGGTTGGCCAGCCTGGTTAGGAGGGCTTTAAACTAAGCATGAAGCAGGACGGGGAATGTTACATGGACAGGGCAAACATTGGCATGCAGCCAAAGCCAAAAGGCATCCAACAGGAGTAGGGGGAAGTGAGTATAGGAGATGATTATAGAGGGTCCTCTTTCACCCCTACCAGGAAACCTGCAGGCTCGATTACTTCCCTTAAATGCCTGTACAACAATGCACGCAGCATGGGGAATAAACTGGAGGAATTAGAGATCTGTGTGCAGTCCCAGGGCCATGATGTCATTGGAATTAGAGAGACATGGTGGGAGATAGTTAACATGGCTGGAGTACTGCCATGGCGGCTATATGCTTTTTAGGAAAGACAGGCTGAGAAGGTGAGGTGGTGGAGTTGCTCTTTATGTGAGAGAGCAACTGGAATGCTCTCTCATTGGTTGGAGCTCAACCTAGGGGTGGATGATGAGTGAGTTGAGAGCTTGCGGGTAAGGATTAGAGGCTAATGTGGGAGACACTGTGGTAGGTGTTTGCTACAGGCCACCTGATGAGGATGAGGAAGTTGATGAGGCTTCTACAGACAGCTGGAAGTATCCTCATGATCTCAGACCCTGGTTCTCATGGGGGACTTCAACCACCCTGCCATCAACAGGAAGAACACAGCCAGGCACAAACGGTCCTGTAGGTTTCTGCAGTGCATTGATGAAAACTTTCTAACACAGGTTGCGCAGAAGCCTATGAGGAAAGGTGGGAAACTGG
>VWPW01005982.1:0-13087 GCA_013389825.1 Crypturellus undulatus
GCATCCTTAAGCCTGTCCCTTCGCTATCACTGTGTTTAGCTGCCTGCCTTTTCCCCTATCCCTCCTGCCCTTCAGTACAATTAAGTGCCTGTTAATATCCGCGGGTTTAAGGAATGAGAAGCCTGATGGCTCCCCAGAGGTTCCCAGTGGTCCAGCTGGCTGAGGAGGGATGAGCTAGACCGCAGCAAATGGACAAACCATTTTCCTGCCTTTGACAGAGCCAGCGTTTTCTGTCCAAAGCCGTGGCCCCGAAGCACAAACCAGCACTGGCAGCTGAAAGCATTACCCGCAGTTTCAATTAAGACAGAAGTAATGTGGAGGAAAAAAGTGCAGACTACGCTGCAGCATGAGCTTTCCTGAGCAGCCCAGCAAACCAGCACCAGCCTTAAAAAGGGTTTCTTGTGTGTGTGGGGCAGGAGAGGAGAGGGATCCAAGATAATCTCGTTGAAGACGGTGTCAGATGACTGGTGCTGTACAAGAGCTGCCTTCCCTCCGAGAGCGGCCCTTGCTGTCAGGCTTGGGAGGGTGAAAAGTGCAGGGCAGGGTGTGGGGAACGCTGGGTCCCTGCCTTGTCTGCACAAGATCCCCTGGGAAAGAGGATTGACCTAATTTTGTTCCGATTTTTTATTTTCTTTCATCCTTCTTTATTTGCTTTTCTTGATGCCTCTGCAGGATATTAATTAAAATGACAATGACATTCTGATTTTTGCCTTTCAAGTGGGGCCACTTGCATCTCCGGTCCTTTCTCAGAAAGGCAGATCCAAGCAGGGGATATTGTCTCTAAGATAGCAAGAGAATGAAGAGAATAAGTGAAACCCAATATAATGTGGCTGAATAAGATGGGCTCCAATATCCATCTTTCTCTGCCTGCAGAGAGACACAAACCCATCAACGTAGTATGTGGAGGAGTAGCAAGCGGGATGTACCTAGCAGGTCCTTGGTTTTACTTATTAAAATAAATCCATGGTAATTGCATTGCTAGAAAGGCTCTTTCTTTTGTCTTTTTTGGCTTACTGGCCATTTTCTGCCAGGCTGCAGCCCAATGCCTTCGTTTAGATGTAGCAGGAGTGGTTGGAGGTGCCACCCTGGCCACCTCCCCTTGCTGCCCGCCACGCGGAGCTGCTGCAGCTGGTCCTGGGGCACTCGGTGCTGAGCCAGCGCGGCCACGTTCGCTCCAACCTCTGGTGACTCCAACTAACCCGCCCTGACCTTGCACCGAGGGGAAGGAGTCGTGTTCAGCTGCTCACGTCCACGGCCCTTGTGATAGCAAAGCAGTAAATACCAGCAGAGAGGCAGGAGCGACGTCCAGCTACAGTAACATCTTGGTGAAACAGGATGTGTTAGCCCTGAGTTTCGGATGTGAGGGGCATGGAGCTGGACTGACCAGAGCTAAGATTCATGCAGAGCCAGACACTGTTTCTAGCAGGAGCTGTTTGCAGGTACCTGGGGGCATAAATGAGCTCATGGGCTGGCTCCTGCACTCCAAAATGCTACTTGGTTTTGTTTGAGTTTCTGGGTGTAGGTAGGGGTACCCAAAGATCCAGTTTGAGCCAGAATTAAACTCAGCTGATCTGAGAACTTTTAAGCCAATATGCCTCCCTGCTAGTTGGTCATGGATTCATCTGTATCGGTTTCTAGTTCGTTTTGATGTACAGGCTTTGTATGGAAAGAGCTTAAGATGATCCAACGCAGGCTATGCAGTAGCATTGCACAGAAGCCACAAAACAACGTTTTAGTGGCCGCTGGGCTGGGCTGAGTTTTAACAGTAGGAGCATTTATGAGAAAAGGGGCAGCTTTCTAGTCCACCTGCCTTCCTCAGCCATATACCCATCCTCCGGTTAGTTCTTCATTTTAAACCAGGCTGGGAGACACTGCATTCATGAGCAGTGCTTTGTCCTGCAAAACATTATTTCAGCCTGATAACATAAATCCAGCTCTAGCTTTCAGTGTTATTAATAATTTCAGATAATTCTAGCAAATGAGTGGGGTGGATCTGCTTTTTGAACCTCTTTCTGTAGAGATGCTCTCCTGAGTATGTCCAAATTAAATGAAATAATGATCACTGGATCATAGATGCTGTCCAGCTTCACCTTATTTATCATGTTTGGCTCGTCTCCTAGAACTAGGGACAGCAAAGCTCCTAACTTGGAAAGCTAATCAAAAAAAAAAAAAAAGGAAACCTAAAAATTCTGCTTTCTAGAAAATACTTCCCTTGTGTGTAGATTTTGAAGGGTTGTTATCCTGAGCCAAATAGAATTTCATTTAAGTTTTGAATCAGTGACAATATTTTTCATAACTGGAAATACTCTTTCTTAATTTATTTATTTGGCTTTGGCTTTTCCTTAGTTCTTTCAGATTATTGCCTGAGATCTGAGAGTTGGGTGTTTTTTTTTATTTGTTAGATCTGAGAATAAAGCTGTCACTGCCATTAAATTTTTATTGGCCTTGTTCAGTCTTTTCAAAATTTCACAAGTTGGCTGTCACAAAGAGGAAAAGAAACTGTGAGGTTAATGTTACACGCAGATGTTATAATTAAAATTAAATAGCACGATAATATTTTTCAGCCTTAGCTTTCTGGTGCCAGACCTGTCTTGTCCCAGCAGAGAAGCAGAGCCCTCTTGGCTGCCGGGGTGGGATGCAGAGTGGTCCTGGATAGGGGGAAGCCAAGGAAAAAGCGAGTGCAAGGTTTCCTCTCTTAAATTATGATGCAAATGGTGATTTCCTGCTCTGAGCAGCAGTGCTTCCCACCACGTAGTCCTTTGGCCCTGCAAAGAGAGGATGGGGAGGTGACTGGTGACAGCGCAGAAAGAGACGGTGACCATTAGCATAGAGCTCTAAGATGGGTAAAATCAGAAGGCACCAGCTTGCTCTTTGTGTCGCTTTTTTTGTTAGGCATCATATCCAAGCCTTTTGATTACTCAACTCCTGATCCATTAATAAGCAACAGGTCAGGGGCTACATCTCTTGCAGCAAGTTCTTCCTCCCTCTTTATGCTCTGAAGAGTGTAAAAGCCATTATTCTGTAACAGCTGCCCATTGCTTAGGCAGGAAGGCTGAGACAGGCTGACTAATACTGCTGAAGTGCAGAAGGTAAGAGCTGCTCATGCAAAGCAATTACATTGTACATAACCTGGAAGCTTTTGATTGCCATACTCAATAAAGGAAAATACAGCAGTGTTAGAAAACATGCTGAAACTTTTCAGGCAGGATTAATTTAAATCAATTACATGCCATGATGTTACAGTCTAAAACTGCTCCTTAACATTAACATTACCTTGTTGCAGTGTAAAAGAAGGAAGAGAAAATGCTTACATTCCTCCCAGAATATGCCTTTTCTCCCACATCCTCGTCCAAACTTCTGCTTTTGTTGTCTTGTATGATTTTCTTTTTCCCATTCTGATTATCTGCATTTCCTTTTTGCCCTGGTTGTGCTTTTGATATATTATCTATGTCTTGTGAGACAGCAGATTCTGGATCGGGTTGTTTTTTGTTTAACAACATTCACAAGGCCAGAAAAGACGCAGGGTGCATGGATGTAGGAGTATGTGAAGTGGTATAGTGTTTTTGTGGCTACGATCTTACTTAGATAAAGAATTTTAAAATGAGTAACTGCTTTGCTAACATTTCCAGTCCTGAGCGTACATGTCCTCCTGCCCAAGGAGAAAAGCAGCAGATGAACACTTAGCAGATGAACATATATACTTAAGAACTAACCGATTTTGCAGGCAGGTGTGAGAGAGGGGGAACCCTCTAAGGAAATGACTACCAGGATTGTTTTGCAAGAACCATTGAGCTTTATCTAAGTAGAGGAAAGAGAAGAGTGAATAATTCTCACAGTAGGATCTATTCCTGCCTGCCTTGTCTTGCAAGTTGGCTTAAGACAAGTAGAGCTTGGCTGGCTCTCCGTGGGTGCGGTTGTTGAAGGCAAACTCTCTTTCCTGTTTGGAACAGAATGTGCAAAGATGCTGGTTTACATCCATGTTAGGAGGTCAAGGTGTTTGTCATGCGTTTGTGAGCAGGAGCTTTGCTGGTCACACTTCCCCTGGAGCTGTGGTTACTCATCAGTTACACAGAACAAATTCAGGCAGCTACTCAGAAGAGCGAGTAGACTCTCCATGCGTCTTCCCTTTTCCCACTGGAAAGAAGCATTAATGTGGCCGCACAGTCAGTTTTAAGCTATATCCAATCCCTGTGACTGTGTGAATGTTTGTGCTGCCCTGACGAGTGAGACTGGAACAACTGGAGGGAAGCGGGACATCATCTTTGAGCAGCGTCTCAGTCTTGTCTATAACTGTGTCTGTAGTCTCAGCCGGTAGCTTCCTTTCTTGACCACAACATCTCCTGGGGCAGTAGGTCTTGTATCACCACTAGAAGTCGGTGTCAGACTGTCACTCCAGATGTTTTAGTTGCTGGACATCGTCTCGGATGGTTCTTAGCTGTTCATATCACTATGCTGTATCCTTCCCTGCTCACCCAGTCTTCCCATCATCATTAGTGTGGTCCAGCTTCAAACCTAATCTAGAGGTAGACAATCATGCAACTTCTTCCCATTTATTAAGCCATCCAATCCTTTCAAGAAAGAATTTTATAAAAAGCTGTATTGAGCAGCTAGTTTGTTTCTACTCAGAAACAAATTTTTAATAGGAAATATAAATTGGTTCAAGGCGTGTTTCAGACTGACTTGCAGTTCCATGGCACATGCTCATCAGTGCTCCTCATTCAAACCTTCTGTGGAAGGAGAGCTGCTTTGTACTGAGGGCTGCTGGTTGGTTTTTGTTTGATTGATTGATTGGTTGTTTTTTAAATCCAAGTCATTTCACAGAGCTGAATACAGGGCATGTAGTTAAAAATCAGGCTGGCATAAATGGAAGTGAGAGAGGGAACAACCTCTTGCTTTAAGGACAAATAGCCAAGAGTGGTTGGAGCAGGAAACTGATGTAGAGCAGCGGTCTGGTTGTTGTGATACCCTTTGAGAGGCAACAACTCAACATCCGTGTGTGTAGGCCCTATTGAAGATGATCAGGACAGTGAAGTGTGTGTGACCAGGTGTGAGCTGAGCTGAATGGCTCAGTTCATCCACAGCCTTGGTCAGATCTGATGGCTGTGGGTGTTGTGCAGTGGGTGGATGTGTGTTTGTGAGGAGGTGTATATCCACCACATTAAACATGAACAATTTAATGGACATATCTGCCTGTTCCTTTATGACCACACCTAATTTGCTTAAGTACTCTTGAAGATCTCATTGTGTTTTAAAGGTCTTAAATACCATGCCGAGGTGCCAAAGCACACGCATAATAGGATTTTGTACATGGCTTGTGTGGGTTAGGCACCTAATTCCTTTTAGATGTCTTTAAGTTAGGGTTCCATCACACACTTCAAGGTACTACAGTCTCAACAAGTTGCTGCACATCAGCTGAGCCAAATCAACCATCTTTATGCATGCCCTTGGCCTGTGGCAAATGTGAGATGAACAAATTAGGCTTTTAGCTTTCCTTCACCGTGGGCTAAGTTAAGTCAAATGAGCTTGCATAAGCTGTGGGTTGAAAGCAAGTGTGTGGATACACACAGTAACTGCCTCTCTAGCCTGGTGGTTTCGTGATGTTGTATGTGCTGGTGCCCACCTGCATCTGGGAACACATCCTGCCTTTGCACACCTGTCCCTTGCAGAATGAGCTCCCCCATGGGCGCAGGAGTCAGAAATGGGAGTATCCACAGTTTTTGCTTTGGCATTTGGTGCTGCAGATGTTGGAGGATGGAATAGGAGCCTTTGAGCCTCCTCTGCCACGGACCACCAGGGCTGGGCACTTTTCTTGTCTACTCTTATAAAATGATCCCAACTCCTTTTATCAGCCAAATGGCCTGAAACCTTAAAGGGAGCAGATATTATTCCAGGCCATTACTGGCATAACTGCTTATTAATACAAAACTCCCATTTCTAAGTTTGCATTTTTATTGTATGACCTTTTCCTCCAAGCAGTGACTTTTTCACTGAGCACCAGCATATTGCAGCTGAGAGAAGTAGATAGAAAATGCAAAATCACTCTACAGTATGTAGCTTTTTAATCTCATTCCTGTATTCAGTAAAAGTAATGAGATTTCTTGTTTATATTTGTAATCAGCAGAGGCAACTGACTGTGATGAGAAGCCGGACATTTCTCTACTACAAACAGGTAAAATGCATTAAAATTTTTATCAGCTTCCAGTGTGTGTTTGTTTGTTTATTGCACAGAAGTATTTTTCAATAATTCTGGCATGCCATATGCAGTCAGGTAATTGCACACAGGGCCCAGCTATCTTACGTTTCAAATGCCCTGTATTAAAAAAAAAAAAAAAAAAGGAGAATTTTACAGTTTCACCTTCTATTCATAAAACCTCAAGTTTCTCCGTAGCAGCTAAGCTAAGAAGACGAGTAAGCGACCCTTTTTATCCACTGAGTAACTTGTGCTCATCCCCAGTATTTCTGGTCTTTTTCAGAATTCTTAACCCTGTTATTGTCAGGGACAGACACAGTAAGTTGTGTTACAGCATCATTTCCACTATCTGAGATAGTAGCAGTCATGTCTTGGATTTGCAGGAAGATGGTGAGTTTATGTGATAGTTAAGTGTTGTTTTAATTTCTCTTCAAGTGCATCTAGCCTGACTCAAAGCCTGGCAGTTGTTAAGCAGCCGTGCAGAGTTGCGGGTTAGGAAATGAAATCTCCACGTGCTCTTGAATGCGGTGCTGAAACTAAGCTAAGCTGAGGCCAAGCTTTGGAGCACCCTCGTGTTAAGAGTCAGTTCGTCAAGAGGAGCCCTCCTGGGTCGGAACCGAGCTCGCATTCCAGGCACTTCAAGAGAGGCAGCAGCATCTTGGCACCTCTGTGCACAGTGGCTTCCCAGGCTCCCTGCTGAAGGCTCCTCCTCAGCAGCAGCTGCCTGCGGAGCCACGAGGGGCAGGATCCCGCTGCCGGCGCACGTGCAGTTTCCAGGGAATAGGCCCAGGCTGAGGACAAGCAGCTCGAGCAGCTCCTGGTGCCCGCCCAGCGGGGCCGCAAGCGCGCGCCGAGCCACAAGCACCCGGGACAGGAAGCTCCACCGGGAAAGGTCTCATCCCAGCGACGTCCTGTTTGTCCCCTTTATCGGCGGGGAAGCAATTGCACTGAAGCAAACCCTCATAAAAGTGGCCTCTGCGTCGCAGCGTTGTCCTTGCGTCACTCCAGGAACGGCGTTAGGAGCAGGATTAGTGGATGGTTGTGCTGCTTGCTGGAGCAGTTTCTGCAGCTACCACTCACATCCTACAACGTGGATGGAAGCGAAGGATCCCTCCCCATTCTGCAGGAATCGCTGCCGCTGCAGCCCGGTTGCTCACGCACCTTTTGAGCATCTGTGCATATGCACGAGTCTCCAGCTGAAATTCCTCTTTTGCAATGTGCGCTTCTCCGTACCATGTGTGGAAAGAAGCCTAAATAAACCCCGCTGCAGTTTGCACTGGTGGGGGAGGTGATGTTCGCGGGCTCTAAGCCAAGCTTTTGACTCACACCCGTTATTATATATGTGCAAGTGCCTCTTTATAGAATGTATCAATGTAATATCATACTGTTCTTGGAAGCAAACCATTTAAAGTGATATACAGACAGTATAATGACAGTAATTATGACAGAGAGCCAAAATACAGATGCTTTCTGTCAAGGAGTCTAGCAAAAAAAAGGTGGAATGTAACTTTTGCCGAGGTCTTTCCCTGTCTTAGCACAGCTGCTTTTATAAGGGGCTGTTTCTGACAGAGCATCTCAAGGAGCCTTAGTGTGGTCTATTCAGCTGTCTTTTCTATTTAGCTTGAAAATTCTTTGGAGATGAGTGTCTCTTACTGTGTGTTTGTACAGGGCCTGGCGCAACGGGCCTTGATCGTACATGACATCTCCAGGAGCTCTTACAAGAGAAATCAGGAATGATCCATGGTTAACCTAGTAGGTTAGTAGAATAAAACCAAATGGAATTGGATTGCTTAAGGGCAGTCTTGCAGGAGATGGGACTGCAGAAAAGGTCGGGTGCAGGATCCATTTGTGACAGACACGAGTCGGTTACTGTCCTGCTCTTCAAGAACTGAACAAAGTGGTGAAGCAAAAAGGCCCAGAATGAATGAATTGAATTTGTGGTAAGTGTTAGTGGGGGAAAAAATAGGAAAACGCAGATGTCTTTAATCTAGTGTTGCTGCTCAGTAAACCCTTCCCGTGCCCTTGGCAATGTTTTGAACATGATCTGGATACAAGTGGAATATTTATGCCAAAATTCTTCAACCTACGCCTTTGCAGATTGCAGCCTATGGCTGACACCTCAGGCAGACTGTGGTTGTTCTCAGCAATCTTCATAGCGGTGGAAGAAGGGGAAAAGGGGATTCTTCCCCAGAAGGAAGTTCAGATCAGCTAATGTCAGTGTTCGGAGATACCTTTCCGTTGATGCCAGTTGCATTTTGCTCTTAATTCAGCGGCATTTTGGCTGCCTAAAGTTAGGGTGAATCTGCTGCCTGCTTGTCCTGGACTTTGGGGAGAGCAGAGATGTTCTGTTCTTGAAAACCTTCCTTTGGAACCTGAAACTCCTATAAAACATGTTACTGTACAACCTTGTAAAATGAAGGGAGACATTTTTGCCCAATTATATTTTAGCACTTCAGAGCACAAATCATGCACAGATCATTTTAGAATCACCCTAGATGCTCCGTGTGCCTTTGCTTTGAAAGCTGTTGATTGAAGGGTGTTTAAAGCAAATTGAAGAATGGCAGCAGTTAAACTTCCTGGGAATTTTGGCACATTAATGGACAGATCCCAAGAAAAACAGGAGAATTGTTATCTCTAACAAACATGAAGAGAGCGCAGGTTTTCCCTGGTACTTTGCACCTACTAAAGCATTCTCTTGCTTTAGCTGAAATCTGTGTCCAGACCTGAGCTGAGAAAGATCTGACAGTTCTCAGGCTAATTGCTGTGGAGCAACTGGAAAGACTGATTAGTTCCTTGGTGATCTAAGAACCTGAGAGATGTCAGATAAATCTTCGGCAGAATGAAGATGTGCCAGCTGCTTGAATCTTTTTATGTAAGCTGCCATTGCGAAAAGGCTCTTCGTTGGTTATCCCAGAATTTACAACGGCATCTGGATTTAGTTTTAAATAAATAAATAAGCATAATCCCTAAATTCTGCATGTGGAAACAAATCTAAGCCAGCTGCAAAACCTTTTTCATGAATCCTCATCTTTAAAATCACATCTGAATGGTAGAGGCAGCTCAGGACCGTGGCAGAGCCCTCCTTATACCTGTGCTTTGGACCGAAACCGCCGAGGGGCTCACGTCGTTTCTGCACACTAGGGTTAACTTCAGAACGAGAAAGAATTTTGATATCCCTAAAAGGAGCAGTAAAAGCAACATCCCAATCCTCGGGTCCAGGGGTGATACAGCTTTGTGAAAAGATGAGAACAATCTCTCGGTAAAGAAACCAATGATAAGAAAACAGCAACGATTCAGTTCTATACAGGTTGTCTCCTTTTCTCTTGGAATACAATGTCAAGAAAACGAAACTTCAAAAAAAAAAGAAAAGAAAAAAACTCTCTTCGAAATCTTAAATATAAATCCTTTATTGTAATATAAATCTTTATCCTTTCAGTGCGTGATTGTATGAGTCTTCCCTTTTCATTGGGTTGTATTTGCTTCTTACACTGATTGATGTCTGTCTCCTATTTGCCCTGTGTTCCTAGCGCTACAGTTGTAATTCTTCTGTCTGTCTCGCATTGTTCTGCTGGAAAAAAAAATACATTCTTAAAGTAGTTTTTAAAAGATAGCATATAATCATACAGCATACCTGGGATTTTTTTTTTTTCTTACATATGCATTTAGACCACCGTGGGGTTTTTTTCCTCAGTCTTTTTCCAAAGAACATCCCCGAGTAAGTACTCCAGGTCTACAATCATGCAGTGCTTTTGTTTTATTTTTACTTCTTCAGAACCCTAACTTCAAAGCGGGGAGCACTGCAGTGGTTTGTGCCGTATTCTAATGCGGCACTTCACATCCTAAGTGGTGTGTACCAGAACTTCTGTGGGAACCTTTGCTCACAGTTTAGGGCTTTAACAGAAATCTTTGCATTTAACTGGCCTTCTTTAGGTAGTTGAGTTCTGCTCTGAGCAAAATCCAGCACCATCACAAATTAAAATTGGAAACAAATATATAATTTCCATCTTTTTTTTTTTTTTTGCAAATGACTGAATGGATCTAAACAATAAACAATTCTAACCAATTTCTTCGAACTCTTTCTTCCTCCAGGTACCCTTTTTGACACGACGACAGACAGTCTGCTAGACGCAAACCCCGATTTCTCGGCTTGAGTCTCCGCTCCGCTCGGTGTTTTCAGCAGGCAGAAAGGCCCCCTCGCTGGGATGGGGCCGCCGCGAGCCCCGGCGCGGGTTCCAGCGAGCCGTGGGGATCCCAGCGCTCCCTCCACCTCGGGCCACCTCACCCGCTCCCCCATCAGCCGAAATAACAAAACAGCCAGGTCGTTCTGCTCCCTTTCATCTGAATTAAAGATGATTTCCTCCATATCCAATGCATACGTCGATCAGTGCGGGATCCACTCTAGCCCAAGACGCTCTCCCGCCTTGCGTTTTCCTTTCTCCCAACCCTGCTTTTTCCATGGCATCCCACCGTATTCCCTGCCTCTCTGTGCAGAGGAGGATGGTAGAGGTGGCCGCTGGTAGCCCAGATTCGGCGCTCCCCGCTGGGCTCAGTGCGGTGCCAAGAGAGCGGTGCCGAATCCCCACGTGCGGGAGGCAGACGCTGGTGCAGGTGGCACCAGGAGATGGGTTTTCTCCTCACTTTTATTTATTTTATTTTGTCCCCGCCACTCTTCAAGTAGATCAGTTTGCCGACTTCCAGGAAGAGGGTCTTGCCTGGGAGTCATCGGCCACCGCCTTCGGGGACGATACTAATCCATAAAAAACTAAAGTTGCCTTTTGATGGGCACTGGGTTCATGTCTCGGCCGCTAAGATGAGGGGACGGGTCAAGAAACGGCCCTCTTGGGCGATGAGAAGCTCCGTCCTTCGAGGTCAGGGCCAAGGCCAAACCGCCGCGGCCCTCGCGCAAACTATCCCTTCTGCACCTTGCGACAGCACTAAATTCACTTTAAAAACACAGAGGAAAAAAATAAAAAGTCTAGAAGGTCTTAACCTGCAACGAGGGAGCCCGAGTGCGATTCCTGGCACTCGGGAGATGGCTGTAGCCGTCCCCGACGCGTTTTCCTCCGCGCAGGTCAAGCCCGCGGGGCCTCTTTCCCTTGAGACTACTTGGCCTTTGAGCGCGTCAGCTGAAGTGCTATTACAGAGTGGGTTCCCCCCCCCAAAAAATAATATATTTAAAGATTAAATAATAAATTTAAAGATTTCTTTCTTAACCACCCTTAAGCCAGTTTTCTCGGAAGCTGCCGAACGCCCACAAATAAACCGAGGAAACTCGGCCTTGGCCTTGGCCGCGTTCCCTCGGAAAACGGGAATTGGCTCCACGTGCACTGCGGGCCTTAAGGAGCCTTCCCTCCCCGGTCACCGGTTTGTACATTCTCCAGACTTGCATTCGTGTTTACTTACTGTGACTACTGGTGAGACTTCCTTTGGAAATCTTTTTATATAGGGTTTGTTAGCGGAAAAGCAAAAAGCAAAAAAAAAAAAAAATCATTCCATATTTAGGTAAAAATGTCTCAATCTTCTGTATATATGTTTTATTAATATGTAAATATTTAGATATTTTTAAATTACTATGTTCTTAATGAAGCGACAAGGGACTAGTTGTGACATGGTGTATAACGTTGTGCTGTGCTATCAATCTCTGGGAAACCCTCTTTGTCAGTTCAGAAAAGAAATACAATAAATAACTTTAATTGAATGTGTGTTTTCCCGAGTTTTGTACTCCATTCCCATATTTCAAAGGAATTACCTGCCACTTAAAGGCTTGTGTAAGGAAATGTCTGGAAAAAAAAACTGGAAAGTTACTGCCAGAATGTGGTTTTTCTGTCCCAGACAAACTCTTCTGCCTGCCAATCAGACCAACGGTTATATCAAATCTCATAATAACTCTTGAGCATTAAGTGCCGATATGCTTGAAGTCTAATTTTAATTGAATTAGGTGCCTTTATAATCTTCACTTAAAAGGTTAAGCTCTGCTTCTATGGAAACAACACACAGGAAGGACAAACCGATACTCACGGTTTGGGAGAGCTGCACCGAATACGCGCTCGGCAATTTATTATCACACCCTCATGCAAAGTTGTTTAGCCTTAGAAAATATTTCTTGCAAAAACATGTTCCTTGGTAATCCTCAATCGGTTACAAGGAGATGGTGAGGGGAAGGAGTGACTCGACACTCCTTTTTTTTCCTGTTTTTTTCTGTTTTGTGTTGGGAGCGCTAGGGAGAATGGTAGCAATGGCAGCAATGGTTGCATTTGCTTGTGCACCGCGGCCAGACACACATCCCGCGTCCGCGATATCGCTCTTAACTGCAGAATAACTAAAAAATGAGTAAAAAGTGTCGGAATTTGCCTGGGTCCCTCTCCACGTGACTAAAAATTGGCTTCGGGTCTGAGTGCAACCCATCCTTCAGACTCCTGTTGAGCATCTGGGTGGAGGCAACATCCATCCTCTACCAAGTCATTCTCACGAGCTGTGCACAAAATAAAGCCCAACCTGCCTTTATTTTGCTTGGCTCTGTGCCATGGGGGAGGTTAACGGGCTGTTATTTGTCACCTGGGGTGGAGTGACAGTCTGGAGGACCCATCGTGGCACTAGATCTCACCCGTGTTGCAAAGTCAAGTGTCTTGCAGAGCTGCCCGTTCCTGTCTTGGACGAGCCATGCGCGCTAGAAAAGTTTGGGTGACGACACGGGGTGAAAAAAAATAGTGTTTCTGGAGCGTAACAGGGAAAGGATCTCCTCCTGGTAGCATGAAAGGAAAGCGGAGCCCGGCCTTTATAAAAATTGCATTAATTGCAAGACGAGAAGACAGCCACCCGCAGCGCCCGCCACGTGGTGGGAACGGGGTCTTGAGGGAGAGCCACATGGGTGCGCGGAGCGGGTCCTGCCTTTTCCAA
>VWPW01006037.1:1265-33235 GCA_013389825.1 Crypturellus undulatus
GTGAGTGCCCGCGGCCCCGGGGGGGGCTCGAGGAGGGCGTCCCGGGGGGGTGCGCGGCACCGCGGGCTCCTCCGCGGAGCCCCGGCCCCGGCGGAGCCCGCTGCTGCGGAGCGGAGGCCGGCGGGGATGGATGGAGGGCGCAGGATCCATAGGCAGCGCGGCGGGGCATGCAAAAGCCTCCAGCAGCTCTGAATGAGCAGCTGCCTCGCTACAGGTTACCGAGACCCTCCAAAAAACCCAAAGTGAGAGCAAGGCGGGGGCGCGGGGGTCCGGCCGGGGGATGAGGAGGCGGCGGGAGGGCTCTGGGCACGCAGGGGCTGTGAGAAGGGAGCCAAGGGCGAGCGCGCAGCCCGGGCTGGGGCTGCCGGCAGCTCCGCGCGGCGCCTCGGAGCCGTGTCCCGGGCACCGGGATCCGCCACAGCCGGGCTGGGGGCACGCGCGGGGCCGGGGGGGACTCCGGCACGATGGGAAAAGCCCTCGGTTATGGGGCAGCTCTGCGTGTCCTGCTTGTCCCCCCGCTCCTCCTGCCCCACGGCGGGCAGCCCCCGGGCGGGCGCGCGGGCGGACGGGCGCCGCTGTCCGCGGTGCTGAAGCTCCATGGGGCGGGCGCGGGGCGAGTCCCGCGCGTGGGGCGGACCGGACCCTCAGACCCGGACCCACATCCGACCCAGGCTCCAGCAGAGCCCTCTACCCTAGTCCTACCCACCCCAGCCCCGCATCCCTAAGGGCCCTGTGCACCCCCGGCTCTAGGGGCCCATCGCCGCTCCAGCGCGGGCGCAAAACTCCCTCTGACTCCCGGCCTCGTAATGGAGTTATCTTCCCTTTTACGTCACCCCGGCCTCGGTGCTGTTTATTGATTCCACATGGGTATTTTCGGACTGCCGCGCACCGACCGTCTGCCTGCCTAACCCTGGGTCGCTGTGCTTGAGCAGCGCTTTGCTGCCTGAAATTCCGAATCACTTTTTTGTTTCCCCCAGAACTGCTTCTCACCTCAGGTTTTCCCTTGCCTATTAAATGCGAGCTTATACAGATCAACTTAGTGACTTCCTGTGGCAGATGGTGTCCAGAGGGCTCTAATAAAGGGCTTTCTAAACCCGACCAGGCTCTTGGGAGGCTGAGGAAGCAGTATTATGTTTTCCAGACCTGGAGCAGGGGGAGAGAAAAAAAAACACTCTGCTCAATAGGGCATCCCTGATTTAATCTAGTCTATTAACTAATTAATCCTCCCCATGTCCCTAAGTAGTAGGTAAGCACAGTTTAGCATGTCAAGGTATTTGTTTAATTGATCAAAAATTGCTGTAAGATTGCAAGTATGTTTGACTAAGGTATTTCCATATATTCGTTACATTGGTACGCCTTGCTAAGGTAGATGACTTATCTTTGCTTACCAACATATTAAAAAATGAAAACAGTATCAGAGTGCACAGTTACCTAGATTAAACTGACTAATTAACTGTTCTTAAATATGAACCTCCATGGGGAATCCTTGCTGTATGAGCACAGGGAAGCAGGGTTTCTTGCAGGCATCTATGGGCAGAGGCCCAAAGCCCTAATGCTGTTTGCCTTTTCCAAGGGCCAGAGATGCTCAGCCTTGCCAAACAAACACTGAGATTGATGAGTGATAAGTGATGAGGAGGACTGGACAGCCCAAGTTAAAAGTCGGAGGTACAGTGTGTGCTTGAGGAGACAAGAATGGAGGTCATATCTACAATAGGCTGTGATTTCGGGCAAAAATAAAGGGAAAGTGGTTGAACAAGGATGAAAATGCCTTTAAAAATACTGTTCACCTCTCAATGATTAAATTAATGAGTTTCCTATGAAGCTTTCCAACATTCAAGGAAATAGGATGGCAGGAGCTTATTCATATATAAGTTCAATCCTAGGGACTCCATGTAAAAGAAAAAACAGTACCCAGTGATTTAATTAAGAGGATAGTAGAGTAGTCTGTAACAGAATATACTTAGTTCCACAAACTTTCTAACCCCAAATAGTTAAAATTTCATCTTCAGAATGATGGAATAGTTAAGATAATATAATGTATACATCTAATCAGAACGTTGTTTGGATTATTAAGACCCTTTAAAATCAAGAGTGTAAATAAGAACTAAATACTTTTTCATCTGTATTGGCACATTATGTCATGCAAAGAAGCTGGCAGGGAGGGCTGTTTTTTTATCCCTAAAATTTGGTCAAAAAATATGACTCCCAGGCTAGCTCTCCATAAAGTGCAAAGCCATGGTGAGGATGAAACCTGACATTCTTGAAGATTTAGAAAAGCAAAGAATTCAGACGGAAGGAAGGAATACAGCAGGCACTGTCAGCTGACTCCTACTGACATGAAAGCCTAGCAAAATACTAAAGGCAAGAGACCAGACTCGTCCTAGCCCAGAGAGAGTCTACTGAAATCATTAAACTCTCCGCTGGCTGCAGATTCCAGCCTCATTCTTCTCAGCCATAGACATTCATAAAACAATTTTAATTTATGAGATAATTGATGAGACGGAGCTAAGTCATGGATGTTAACTGGAAACTGCCTTCCATTATTTAGCAATAGTTCTTATTATACATCTGTCTCATGGCTCTAGACTGTAGGGTCATCAGCACGAGCTCAGCTGGGGCTGGGTGCTTCCATGGGGATTGATACTTTGACTGTATTCGACTGCTTTCCATCACCAGACAGGAGCCTTCCTGGGAGAGGACTATTTTTTCTCTGCAATAAAACTGTCAAACTGAAGCCCAGGCGCTCACAAAATGCAAACAGTGAGGTGGAGCCACACAGCACGTGATCCTGTTGTTTGTGTTATTCTGCGTGACTCTTGTATCAATAATTTACTGAAAGACATAATGCCATAAATTAAATTCACCTGGCAGGTGAACAAAAGCACAGCTTTGGCTGCACAGGGCTTCAAACACTGCACTCTGGCTCCCAGAGTATAGATTACAGGGTTAAGTGTTTGTTCCTTATAGGGAAATGGATTAGTGCTGAAAGAGTGATAACTTTTATGCTACGAGTGTCTAAAACAGGATCTGTGTCAAAACTATATAAACATTAAAAAAAAGTGTACTCGATCCACACGTAAACAGGGTGAGACATATATGAAGCTCAAAAGCCATTCATGTGCTATTCAGTTTACCTCCAGTGTACAGTTTTACTAACCAAAGGTAGGTCTGTAACATATGCATCAAAGCAATATCTTAAATACCAGACATTTTATAGTAAAGAATTGCTCACCAAGAGCCAAACCCTGCAGTCCTTAGTAGAGTTGAAGCTCCCAGGGGGTTTGAAGGAAGCAGTGCTGGAGAAGGCCCTCAGGCTGATCCCCACATGCTCTCAGTGGAGAAGGACCCACGGAGTATTATGTTCCTCCACGGTGGGTCTGAACGTGGGTCCTTGCAGTAGCCACCGGTTTCCCCTGCCGTGCGTGTTAGCAGCTGTGGAACCAGCTCGTAGTTCAGTCCGCTCCTACATAAGGGTTTTGAGTTATTTAGCGAAATTATTCAACCCATGCTTGAAACCCGAGTGTGGCCCTACCGTGTTTGCATCCCATCAACAGCAACAAGGCTTAGACTGAAACGCGTGCTTAGGAGCATTATTGGCTGGACATTAATGCCTTAACACCAAACAAGGAGCCATTTCCCAGCACTCAGCACCATCCCTGTTGCCCAAGAGGAGCAGCTTATTCATAACTTTCACAGCTAGGGAGACCAAACTATTCTGCTTCTCACCTCCTCATGAGGTGGCCCTCCAGGTAGGACGTGGACACACTAGTCTGTCAGCGAGGGAAATTTAGGCTTCCACCGCTGGCTCTCCTTGAGGAAGGAGGAGCAGACATTGCCTTCAGGCTCCCCGCACCTCTCCAGCCCTGCGGCCAGGCGCCGGGGACACGTCGGGGCACGTAAGCACCTCTCCAAAGGCACCTAGGCAACAGCAAGCATCCATGCCCGGTCCTCAGACATCGGCTCATTAGCCATCTGCGGGAGCCACGGGGACCAAGAGATAGGCAATTAATAAATAGGGACATCAGCTCTGCATTAAGTAAATTAAAATACAAAGCAAGAACATATCGAGGTCCCTTGGCTGAGAACTGCAACGCAAACAAGAGCTGTATTAATAACATTGCAGCATCTCTACTCTTTTTCTTTTAACGGTGTGCCTGTAAGTCAGCAGTTGAGTTATTGCTGCTCGGCTGGCCAAGTCGCCCTGTGGAGACCCAGCTGGGGGACAAAACGTGTCACCTCCCTGAAAGAGGCCAGGTTTTGGGGTGCCACCAGTAGGGTAGGCTAAGAGCACAGTTAGCTACCAGGGCTTCAAAGACAAGTACATTTTTTTGGAAAAAACATTCATGCCTGATAGTGCTGGTTCACTTGAATGCCCCTCGCGCAAGGGCATCTCCAGGCATTTTTGTGTGGCACCCTAATTTTTGTGCTATTAGTATATTTAAGAACATATCATTCTTCATTGAATTCTGCTTTGCTAGCAACATCCTCGTTCCTCAATTAGTCTTAGATGTGCATTCATAATTCAGTCATTGGGAAGGATCAAGAAGCACTCGCTACACGGCCAGGTATTATTCACACCAAGCTACCTGGGTGTTGCAATGCATTCGCTTAACTTATGATGACAGATGACTAAATGCAGAGAGAATCTATTATAAATCCCCTTCTCTGAGCAACTTATGCTCACATTACTCATATGATCAGATGTGTTGAAATGCAGGAGGATTACTCATGTAAGGCAAGGATATTTTGTCCTAGTGAATAATAATAAGCAGCCAAACAAGTAGTAGATGCTGCAGGAACTGCTATTCACTTTGTTGGAAGTGCATCAAATCTACCTCACACTTCTGCTAAGGAATTTCGTGACAAACTACAACCACACAAATTCCTGTACAGCTTTAAGCTCCCTTTCTTATGTGCAAAAAAAAAAATAGATACACATATACTACTGTCACTCGTCGTGGAGATGTTAGTAGGCTGTGAATTAAAGAGTGCATCTTTCTGGTTTGTTTTGAGGAATGCATTTTGTTGAAAACTCTCTTGCACTCATTAGCTGATTGACAAAATCATGGAAATAGGGCAGCAAGGCATAATCTATTACGCCTGTAGAACTGCTTCTGGAACATGATAACTTATTAATGGCACCATGCGTGCACGCAAAAGAGAGATGCATCTGAAAAGCAGAAAGAGCTGAACCATGTTTGTAAGGCTGATGTGTTTACAGCATAAGACTGGTTCAGCCTCCTACTCAGTTACTGCATGGAAAGACTTTCAAGCAAGCCAGAACGTCTGCTGCTAAATGAGAGTCTTCTGAAAGGGAAAAGAAAAAAAAAAAACAGTTTCTTTATGCAGAATACAAGAGCTTCTTTAAACAAAGAAAAAATTTCAGATTTTAGTTCTCCAGAAGCCTAGGCAAAAATTAAGCTGAGCCTGAATTTAAAACAAAAGTGAATTTTAACATTCTGCATTTGAAACACAGATCATCAATTCTTTCTGATTTGGAAGATAAAACCAAAAGCTTAAATCAGGATTTTACTCAAAGATGTAATATGTGTTTCTGCTACCAAGATTCCAAGCGATACCCAGCAATGAAATAAGTTGTCATAATGATGCATCAGCCAGACTTTGCGAGCCTAAAAATCCATTTTGTTTAGAGAGCTTCACACGTTAATAAATAACCCGTTTTGTGAATTATGTCAAATGAAAAAGCTCTCACGGTTAGCCTAGAGCAAAGCATAATGACTTCCATTCTAGGAGGCAAAAGTATGGATCCGCACAGAAAGAAAGAGAAAGAACAACCAAGTAATTACAGAGCCTTCTTCCCGCCTGTTATTAAAGACATTTCTAAATTAATATGGTTCCAGAAGGGACTGTCTGGGAAGCCATGTCCATAGTGAGACTCTTTACATAAAATCTGTATCTCGTCAAAGCAGTAATTACCAAAAATTATTATCCCCCAAAATAGAGGAAAGTCCAGAGTGCCAAACACGAAGGTGCAGCCACTTGACCCGCGTTAACACTAACAGCAGTCATAACTCTAAAATGATACCCACGTACCTTGAGAACAGGATATTACTAGGAAAATGAGAAGATACCATAATACTAGGAAGTTGCCTTTTTCCTCTGTGACAGCTCAGGGTATGGAGCTGCTAGCATGAATAAAAGAGAGCGAAGGATCCATTTGCTGGTTCTCATGCACAGAAGAAAAAGCAATATCGTTTTAACAAGACACAGCTAAAAGAGCATTAAGAGGTTTTTTAGCGTGGTTTCTCCTCAGCTGCCTTAGAAAACCCAACAAAATTAACCACTCATGCACTCCTGTAAGATAACTGCTGCCTCCATTTTAGTGATGGAGAAGCAAATTTAGTCATTTTGTGCCACTCTGCCATTCCCATAGGGGAGAGCGGTCAGAACCAGCTCCGAGAAACACCCCGCTCCCCATCTTCTGCTCAGCTCTCCAATCCATTGATTTGCCATTTCCCTGCATTAGCAGCACCGTTATAATTTTAAGGCTTTTACTTTGCTGTCTCGAGACAACAACAAATTAGACCTGTTTAGAAATGTGCAAATTGATTGTTCCTCTTTCTTCATAATTCTCTCTTTTTTCACCTCCCCTCCTCTGGTGGTTAAATAGCTTTTCGTTTACCCACACTGACGGAAAGCTTCATGCATTTTGCATTACTGATAGCACAACACTTCAGCACTGGCTTTTGGGGCTGTGGTACATACCCTGCGTCCAGCCCTACACCTCTCCATAGCCTGTGCTTAAACCTGCACAGAGAAAACAGAAAACAAGGGTAAAACCAGGCTGCCAAGCTCAGAATTGCTTTCTACAGGCACGAGCGACTTACTAGGAGCATAGTGAGGTTGGAGACAGGGAATAAAAAAAAAAAAAGTAATTTCCTAATTTGGTAATCATTTTACTAGCTCACTCATGTAGGTTGTTAGGACATTTTCTTGCCTCTGTGCTAAGGAAGGAATACGAAGTTCACAGGACTTTGCCTTTCGTGTTTGGTCAAGTTCAGTGATTTCTTTTCCATTTTGCTTATTTGCCAAATGAACATAATGAGGTTTAGCCATCTTACAGCACTGCTAACACTGCTAAAGCAGCACAGGGAAGAGCAACCTCTTCCCTGCTGTCCTTTTGACAATGAAGTCACAACCCCAAACCTATGTTTTTGGGGGAAAAACACAGAAAGACAGTTTTAGACATAACATATATACATAAATTTCAGTAAGAATTTTGTTTTAAACCAACCACAGCTGCATTAGAACTGCTCAAGCGCAGATAAAACCCAAGCCCCAAATTGGCAGTAGAGGCAGCAGACCCATGGACTCCATGCCTGCCCGTCACCCTCCTCTGCAGGGGATGGCAGGCGAGGGAGTCCCCAGCCCGGCTGGCGCTCGGCGCTGTAGAAAGGAGCGCGCAGAGCTCCGGATCAGGCTGCGCTTGCAGGAAAGCAGCGGCGCGAGGAGCAGCCCGGCACAAGGCTTCCCCCCGAGCTGCGGCAGCCGCCGCTGCGCCGACTCACGCGGCGCCGGATTGCAGCTCTGACGTCAGCCTCTCCCGGCCGGAGGGTGTGCGGGAAAGCGATCCGCATCTTGTGTCCTATGGCACCGGGTGGCGTGGCAATTACTCATCTCTTGATTTATCGCCGCTGATGCCTCGTTTCTTGTCGGCGTGCTGGCATCTTTGCTCGTTTTCGACTGGGAGGGCTTTGCTTGGAGATGCACCTGCGTGGAGGGTCAGCATTAAGCATAAAAATCAACAGAGCAACTATCAGGCACCGGATGCCTCATCGGCTCTCGATTTGGGCAGTATCTCCCACCACTGCAGCTCTGGGGGTGGTGGACAAAGAAAGGGCCAGGCACCTTCCCACTGTTTTAGCCCTCCAGCCTCAACCATGGGAAGGAGGAGGGGATAATAGAGTGAAAAACCCAGTCTAAGCCCCAAATATGTGGCCAGTATCTTCTGCAGCCAAGAGCCAGGGGTGGCTGCAGGGTGCTGCGAGCAGTGGGCTGGCTCTGTGCCATCCTGCTGGCAGGAATGCAACTCCCTGCTCCCGCTCGGATGATCTCCTCCTTGCTCCCAAGGCACGGGGGAGCCAGGAGGATCAGCCACAAACACTGCTGCAGCGAGTCCTGCATCAACCCACTGCTGCGCACAAACTCCATGCATATATATATTTATGTATAAAATATACATTAAGCCACACAGAGAAGGCACTGGGTGGACAGAGGGAAGGGCATACCGGGGATTGCTCCAAACCCAGCTCCTCCAAGCCCAGGGCTCCCAACAGGGATAACCCAGCGAGCCAGCGGAGGCCAAGGGACATCCACGTCTGCAAACACCTAAGCCTCAAGTTGTGGCTTGATTGCTGTTTCTGTCAATTTAGCCTAATGAAGACGAGTGTTTCGGTACAAACAGCGCCGGCTGATAAGTGCGCAGCGGCAGCGAGCGCTAGCCAGCCCGCGAGACACAGTCTGCAAAGCCACCAGCCTCTCTGCAAACAGAGACCTCCCTCTCCCCCGAAAACCCAGTACTGCTCCCCAAACCGAGGTTCACCTCCTCCGAGGCAGCCGTGTTGACACTGCAGCAGACTCCCTCAAGCGCTGGGGTTTTGGGATGAAAGGAGGATTTGCAGCCAGAAATAAAGAATTTCTTTCCTTCTGGCTGTGGATGGAAAAGAAGTCTCTTAAGGCCCAGCAATTTATATAGCCACGTACAGCATGCAGATCCATCTCGTTCAAAGGCCTCCCGTAAATGAACTAATGCACGACACTGAGTTATGCCTGGTGCTCCTTCTCAGGCTAAAAACAGGTTGTCTGCAGCCTGTGTATCTCTAGCTACCCAGATTAGTGGAGCAGAGCAGAAACGAGCTGTCTCTGTCTCCTCTAAGCGTTTCCTGGCCATAAGATATTTTTTTAATGGATTTGAGTGGAGCAACAAGAGTTTTCAAGCTGCAAAGCAATACACTGATCTCACTTAAATATCTGGAATTATTTCAAGCGATTCTTTCAACTCAAAATCACAACTGCAACTACAGAGCTGTTTCATTTCAGAAGCTTCTAAAGTCATTAGCTCTAGGGAAGCTTAGAAAGGGCTGTGTTAATTCCAAGGTTCCATGGGTGACCAGGGACCTGTCCTTAGCTGGGAGCACTCCGCAGCCTGGGACACACACATGACATGACACATGTCACCTAGTCTGGCAGGTCAGGAAAGATATGGATGCACCACAGCTATACAAGCCAATTCCTTAGCTTTGGGCACGTCAGCAGAGCTCCAACAAGCCCAGGTGGGTTGTGCCAATCTCCTGTGCTCGAAATCCACCTCTTCGCCATGGGAAACTACATTTAAGCAAGAAAGTACCATCTAATGAGGCATCTGGCCCATGCTACAAAGCAGAAAGTTCTTCAAGTTGTCCAAAATAGCCAGAAAGACAGATTTGATTCCAATTCTAAAGATGGACCTTTGCTCAAGAGTGGTAGTAATTTTTCATTACTACTAATCTTATTAGTATTAAACTAAGCTGCCCTTGCAATTTGTGGTGGTTTGAGGTAGGGGAAGGAATAAAAAAAAAAGTCAGTGCAGTTTGAACTGAGATCAACCAAAACACAAAGCAAAAACACTATTTTATTTAATAGACCCCAGTAACACAAGACTGCCTGGACTGACACAGTGTAATTGTTTGCGGTGTAAGGATGGAAAAATAATTTTGTCTTCAAGTTAAAAAAAGAAGAAAATCTGTATTCACAGGTAGGAAAAACAGGCTAAAATTCATATTCAATAAAAGATTTTTTCTGCGCGCCCGAATATTACTAGGCAGAGATTGTCAATTCTCATTATTTTGCTCAAAGCCAAGAAACCACCTGTCACTAGGAAGACATTCCTGCAGCTCTTAAGAGATTGCCTGAGAAGTAAATTTTCTTAAAAATAAACAAATAATAAGTGGGGGGAAGAGGCAGGTGCTGAGTAATGCAGGAAAATATTGACTTAAGATGAAAAAGCAAAAAAAAAAAAAGTAATTCTGTGATCTTACGGCAATACCGGGACATTGAGGGCTCCTTGCGGATGCTCTGCAGGGAGGTGTGTGGTAGGCAGCAGGGAGAGGCTGCTCTGCCATGAAAAGCGGTGGTTTCATGGGCTTTTTCTCCGGCAGATCGCGCTCGAGCAGGCCCTGCGGAGGGGCCATGCGTCCGCGCCGCCGTCTCTGAGGCGCCGGGGCCGCCGCCGCCGCGCACCATGAGCGGGCTGCTGTGGCGCCTGGACCTGCGGCGGGTGCCGTGGGGCGCGGGCTGGCGGGCCACGCGGGGCCGCGTGCTGCGCACCAAGCCCGTGGAGTCCATGCTGGAGGGCGCCGGCGAGGGCGCCAAGCTGGCGCGGGTGCTCACCACCCTCGACCTCATCTCCCTCGGCGTCGGCAGCTGCGTGGGCACCGGCATGTACGTGGTGTCCGGCCTGGTGGCCAAGGAGATGGCGGGCCCCGGAGTCATCGTCTCCTTCATCATCGCCGCCGTGGCTTCCATCCTGTCAGGTAGGAAGCGCCCAAAACGCGGTTTTCACCCCTCTCTGGCATCGGAGCAAACCCCGTGGATGGGGTAGTAGCCCCACGGTGGTCACCTTGGATCAGCAGCCGGTGGTTGCCCCGAGCAGAGTGTAGGCTCAGCACCCCTCGAAACCCCAACTAGCATTGGGTGGCAGCCAAGGCATCTCCTCTTGGTGGGGACGTTAGCAGCTCTGCTGTTCCTAAAGTGGTTTTCCTAGTCGATGTGGGGCGGGGGATAGTGTGTTTTAATGAAAACCCAGCAAACCCACAGAGCGGTTGGGGCTGGAAGCAGCTCTGGACATCACTGAGTGACTGCCCTGCTGGCTCAAGGTCACCTAGAGCAGGTGGGCCAGGATGGTGATGATCCCCTGCTCCGCGCGAGCCCAGCGGAGCACACGGCTTTACCCAGGACACTGGCGTTCCCGGCATCCGCCCTTTCCAGTTCGGCGCTAACACGGGCAGGCGACGCTCCAGCTCCCCCACACAGGGCACCGGGGCCCTGTATCAACCCGATTCTGAGCTTCCCTGCTCAACTTGTGCAGGAAAACTCAAGCAAGCAGCTAAGGTGAGACAGGGACAGCGGCCACAGCAAAAGGACCCGGCCCAGCTTTTAAAGACACAGGATTTTCCTAGGGAAAGGCAAGCACCACAGGGAAGAGTCTCACATGAGCAACACAAGACACCAAGATGCTGCTACGAGCCATCATTAGGTCTAAAGCTCGTGCCACCAACCCTTTGGTGCCAGGACTCAGCCATGGCATCAGCTAATGCCCCAGGACACGGATGTGCACGGGAAACCTTCACACGTCACAGCGGCATCTCCCAGAGATGATGGGATTTTTCCTTCTCATTTCAATCTCTTTTCAAGATAAAGCCAAACAAGCAACAGGCTCCCAGAAGAAAGATAGAATGGCATGATTAAATTTAGGCTTTTTGCCCAGAAGATCTGATGCTTATCTGATATCCCCAAACAACAAGTAAACTTAACTGGAGGGGGAAAAAAAGCAGCCAAGGCAGTAAATAGCATCAGTGTTTTTGTTATTCCCTGTTGTTTCTGGGTGCTCCAGTGGTCATGACACACCAACAGCAGATTGATAAACCTGAAGAGCCTGGGTGGGCCTCATCTAAAAACACACTTTGCTCCAAAAGGTGCTTTTTCACCTTAGGTGAAAACTCTGAGGGTCCTTTGCCTCCGCCTGCGCGGGAGCCTTATGTGGTCCCCTCTGTTTACTGTTCTCCCTCCATCTCAAGTTGCTTTTGTAGCCCTGGGAAAGTGTTTTGCTAAGGATGCAGTGTTTTCATAGTCTCCTTGGCCGCTTCCTCACTCCATCATTGACACTTCTGTTGTTTGTAACAGCAACGCATTTTTGGCAAGTAAAACCGAGCAAGGGTTCAGGAGTCAGAAGGAGCATCCAGATCCAGCTAACTGGGGGACCAGTTCAGCTTTCCCTTTGTGTTCAGCAGTCATTCCAGGCATGGAGGATGCCGAGCTCAGGCAAGGGTGGATAGACAGATTTGAAGGAGCTACCTAAGCTCACAGCTTTAAGGCCAAAAAAGACAATTTGATTCCCTGCTTTTCTTTTGCATATCATAAATCACTAAGATCCCATTACTTGCAGGCTGAGCTCAAGGGGTCTGGCCACGTTACTTCTCTTAGAAAACCATTCAACTTGCTTTGGAGACATCCACAAAGAATTGCCTCTGGGCAGGTTGTTCCAGTGGTAAATCCCTCCTCACTGTTCAAGATTTTTTTTCCCAGTTTCACGTGTGCATTTGTCTGATTATTTCTTTCAGGCAAATTCTACTTATGGTTTCCTCTAGGTATGCGACAGTCCTGCTCCCCGTTTCGGTACTTACAGACGCACTGTAATTGATTCACCTCTCTGTTCTTCCAAACAGATTAAATCAAATCAGTCCCTTTTATCCTCTCTCCATGGAAGGCTTTTATTCAGCTCTCAAATGAAAATGCTCATCTAAACTCCTTCCTCAAAAACCTCCTGTGCAGGAGATGCCGCAGACTCCCTCAGTCTGCTGCTCCAGTCATAACCCTGACCTCAGCATCTAACCAAAACCTCCTCTTTGAAAGATCAGCAGTTTTTCTCTTACCCAGCCCCATTATTTTCTTTGCAGCATTTTCCACCAGCTGCTCCTTGTACCTTCAATATTCTTTTTCCTTAAAGAAATAAAATCTTGTAGACTATAATTTGCAAACCTCGTTGCTCAGGAACGAGTCAGGTCCTCCCTTCTAATGGTTACAGCTAGCCTCAGAGCACAGGATAGTCTTGCCCGTCATATAATCCTGCAGGCTTTAGTGTCAGGCTCCTTCAAGAGGAGAGGGACTGTCCCTCGGGAGCATCTCCGCCCTTCCCAGGTGGGAGTTTGCAAGCACCAAGCCCTGCTGCTGCTGCTGAGATCAACTGGCCAAGCAACATCCACCTGTCAATGCAGCTGGGGGGACTTTTCCTAAGGAAGTTTTATCCCTGCAGCTCCCTTTTATACATTCGCGAATAGTGGCCATGAAGCACAACAGACAAACGAGGGTAGCTCAGTGCCTTGTCGAAAAGAAGATTTTGCTGCCTACCGACCTCAATAAAATGTCTGTGCTGGGTTGCTGAGGGATGGTCCCTGTAGATTACTTGTTCAGAAGCATGAATTTATTAGTGTTACCTGCAGCGCTGCTGCAAGCCCCCCAGAAGAGCATCTGTCAGCATGAGTGAGCATCCAGCCTGCAGAAAGCCTAAAAGCTTTTCCACAGCCTGGAACGGCAGCGGGACGGCTCATGGGACAATGCTGGGCTTGGGGTTTGGATATTCAAGCAATAGCCAGAAAGCCAAGGAGGCAAGAAGAGCAAAAAACACATCTAACTCCAGCCACTTGTGCCCCACATTAAGCCTGGGCTGTCTTAACTCCAGTCAAACCCAAGCAAGATGAAGCAGAGAACGGAGATATAAATCAAGCCTTAAAAATGGGGGGCTATAAATGGGATCTCAGAAGGGACAATATCATGAACAAAACCATTCAGCTGTGTTTATGTCCCTCTGAATAATACCAGCAACTACGGAATTAGGCTGACGTAATGATTGCCATATCAATTACCCAGTGGAGCTGATATTCAAGCAAAAGAAATGGTCTTCCGTAAAAAAACAGCTCTTCCAAACAACTGCTGTGTTGGTTTAGTTTTCTGCAGAAAGCTGCAATCACTCTCAGTTGGGGGGAAAAATATATAAATATATATATACACACACACACATATATATATATATATCAGCTGGGTAAAAGTATATATATATGTCAAGTCAGCTAAAAGAGCGGATGGGAAACCATCAGCTTGGTACCTTATGCTCTTCTTAAGGCAGGTGAATTGAATATCAACAATGCAGTTGCTTGCTCACAAGCGGTCCGATGCAGTAGAGTTCAGTGAGATCAAATCTGCCCTCTACCAGGTTATTAATTTTATCTTCCTTTTTGTAAGCAGTTCATGGTGGGGGAAGCGCCGTTAGTCCCTTTCTGATGGGGAAGCCGTAGCCCAGCAAGGCAGAGGGATCTCAGTGATGTCCCCTAATGCACATGGAGCAAAGTCAGACCTTTCATCTCATACCTTCCTGTGCCCGGCACTGGATACAGCATGATGAAACAAAAATAGTTTATTTTCCTACAGGTTTCCTTCTATCTAATGCTCACACATGCAGCATATTGTGCCCAGCACACAAAGATTACTCTTCTATTTCAGACAGGAGTCCTGGTAGAGTGATTGAAAACTCAGACATTTTAGATATATTAATGTCTTTGCTTTGCCATTATCTTCCTGTATCAATAACAATCCTCTTTAACCTTATCTTGTTGCTGGCCCCAAGTAGAGCTGCCTCCAAGAAAGATTATATGATTTTTAAGGCCATCGAAGAGAGAAACTAGATACTCGTCCCCATCACAGCATCTGTTTCATAAATCATTCAGGCATGTAGTTATCTGTGAATATCTGACGTCTGCAGATTGCATGCATTTTTAATCAGCTTTGAATAATGACTGGGTGTGGGGATGGATGCTTGGCTGTCCTCTTCTTCCTGCAGTTGAGGCTGCTTTACAGAAATAAAGTTTTCAAGCATCCCATCGAAAAGCACCTCCAGCATCATGCTTGCAAGCTAAGCAGTGAATAAATAGTATTAAAAAAAAAATCCAGAGTAACAAGAAAAGAAACACCACTGAATTCATCTTATGGATCCAATAATTTTGTGTTTGTACTGTGTAAAAACTGTACCTCTAATAAGAGCAGCCACCTCATAAAGCTATTTTACATTACTCATTCTCCTTTATATATTGAACTGACTGTAAATTTGAAGTAACTATTACTTTTGAAATAGAAAATGGTAATTGTTGAAGAATTCAATAAATACCACATGTTTGCATAGCACTAATAAAGGCCCTAAACCCTCAACCCTTGTGACACCGTGTTAACTAGGGAGGCAGGGCTTGCTGAGATGCGGTACTCACAGCCTAGTTGAACTAGGCTTAAGGAGGAAGGTCTTAATTGGTGTTAAAAATGCAGAATGCAGTGTAACCTTCAAACACTTGTTCTGAGTAATATTCTGAGAATTTATGACTAAATCTGTCCATTAAGTTTAATCAAAAGTTAATGGTTGTTTTAAGACAGCAGTGCACTGAGGTCATGACTTCAATTGCAAAGTATCCTAACATAGTAATTGCACAAGGAGTTGGGAAAGTATTGAGATTCCTGAAATTTCCTAAACAGTTCCAATTAAATACTTCTCTCTTTTTTTTTTTCCTTCTTTTGACTCCATTTTGCAATTATTCTTCAGACTGAGACTTACACATATCATTTAACTGCTCAGATATCTTGTGTTCCCAGTGCAAGATAGCTTCAGTCTCACCCTATACAGGCACAAAGGTGAGCAGGAGTGATGCAGACAGTGCCGTCGCCTGGTTCTGCATAGGAATAAGCCAGGATATGCTGTCTCTAGCTGATATAAAATTGCATCCTTTTCTGAGGAGGAGAGTCTGGAGTGTGAAGGGCTGCCAGGCACCGTCCCGCAGAGGAATAACTGAGAGGCAATAAGTGCCATTTATGCCACTGAAGATCAAGCTACATCGGGGCTGCTGCGTGTCAGCGCAGAGATCAGATGTGCAGATCACTGAGGACAACAAAATATTGCTCAGCTTTCAGCCGAGAGCAAGGGCTGGAGTCACTGGAGAGCAGCACCATCAGGATGAGCCTTGTTTGCATCCCGCTGCAGCAGCTCCTTCTGGCATCTCTGCCCCTTCTCAGATTTTGTCCCCACAGAGAGTTGGCCAACGAGGAGCAAACCCCAAACGGACAGGAGCAGACAGCGTGCCCACACAGCCACCCTCTCCCGAGCCCTCAGCAGGAATTTCCCAGCCAAAGACCTTCTCCATCTCCACTCCTGGGCACAGACCTCACTTGGACAGCAACCATAACCGATCCACAGACATCTCCGAGGGAAGAGCTAGGAGACGGCTATGACCCTGCCCGACTTGGGCTCTCTTTCCTTTCGCACCCTGTCTCTGGCTTGGGCTCTCTGCCAGCAAGCTGAGCCTCTTTGCGTGCAGTAAATAATGTCTAAGTGATCCCTGGTGCCCCTGAGGCAGCCGTCTCATGAGAAAAAACCTACAGCTGCTGCTCTTCAGCGTGGCCCTGGCAAGGGACAGATTTCACATCACCTCTCTGAGCTCCTCACTGGCCCTGGAGGTTGACTATTTGTCAGTCCTGTATCTCGTACAATCTCATTTGTGGTGGGGATCAGCAGTTACAGATGCCTTCAGCAAATGCATCCGGTTACACCTTTATTAAAAAAAAAAAAAAAAAGAAATCCCCGAAACAGACCAAGCTGCTTTGTGAAGTGATAGGAGGCATGTTTACCCCTTGCTTTCCACAGCTCTCTTACGATGCTTTGTATTTTTCCCACCAGGTGTTTGCTATGCGGAGTTTGGCGTGCGGGTGCCCAAAACCACGGGCTCTGCCTACACCTACAGCTACGTGACGGTGGGGGAGTTCGTGGCCTTCTTCATCGGCTGGAACCTCATCCTCGAGTACCTGATCGGCACGGCGGCGGGCGCCAGCGCGCTGAGCAGCATGTTCGACTCGCTGGCCAACCACACCATCAGCCGCTGGATGATCAGCAGCGTCGGCACCTTGAACGGCCTCGGTGAGAGCCGGCTTAGGAATACTTGTGCCTTTCTGTGCATGGTTACCTACGTTAATTAGGGCCTGAAAAGCAATTGGGAGCTCATCAAAAGTGAGACATGGATATTATGCTTCATTCATTATTTAACATCCATCTGCCTCTTGCAGTCTGCTTCAGGGACTCAGTTCAGAGGGGCTGGGATATGCGATCCTGATGGTTTGAGCTCCCTTTGGAGCGAGTTGGCACTGAGCAAAATAAACTCCCCTGCAAAACTAGTCCCATTGCAGTAGCAGAGACCATTGCATTGGTCTTCTCATTGGATTGGAGGTATAGAGATAGACAGATTTGTTCTTACCAGGAGCTGGTTTGAACCTGCAATTTCAGAGGTAAACATCAAGATAGGATGAAGCTCGAGACAGGCTTGGATGATGAGGTTAGAGCATGTCTCTGGAACCGCAGCTGCTGGGCGCTTGGTTAGGTTTTGATCTAGTCCTCCAGCCTATGTCCCTCTCTGGTTTATTCTCTTTGCCTGGAAAAGGAAGATCTTCCTGCAGACTGTTGGTGTGATGTGTTTCCTCGCGCTGTTTCTCATCAGGGCAGCGCTAGGCACCCTACCAGGCCGTCTGCAGCCTTCTCCCTCCCACAGCCGCCCCACGGCCGCTCGCACACACTCCTTGGTTCCACAGACACGAGGTCCGTGTGACCCCGTCCCATCCCGGCTCAGAGCCTGCATGCAGAGGGACCGTGGCAGCAGCCTGGCAAGCCAATCTGCTTCTCCAGACCTCAGTTACTGAGGAATCATATGGACTCCATCTGTAATGTCAGGAAAACAGGAAAACAACCTCTCTGAGCACTGAACTGCAGCAGTTGAAAGGCAAACCCGCAGCATATGCATGGATCTGTCTAATTGCACCATCTCCCAGAGTGTCCTGAGTGTAGAGCTTCTCTATGGACAAGGACACTGACAGGGATAATGCCAGAGCAGCGAAATCCTGGCTTTTGCAGACAGGAACAGCCCCAAGGCCTGAAGTGATATTCCCTTGCAGACCCTTTTCAGAGAATACGAGGCAGCGCCTGCAGTGCTGGTGTGTAAACGCAATGCTCTGATGCTCCTCCACAGCCAGGGACTCAGCAATGCTCCATGCTTCCTACCAGTAAATAACAATAGATCGCTGTCCCGTGACAGTTTCATGCAACTTTAATATATGGTTGATTTTTTTCATTAGTAGCTGGCAGATATATATTATTGCAAGACGAAACCTGATTATTTGTTTGCTGCCTTCCTAAAGGTGTCTCAAGCAGCATGAGTTATCACCTCCAGAAGACAGTTTTAGCAAGCGGAGGCAGAGACACACCAAGCCCACCACAGGTCCTTTGCAATAAGAGCAAATTCTGAAGCACATATTGCTTCAGAAGCTGAAAAGCATTTAGGAAAACCCACAGAGATTCTGGAGTTGTTTCACCTCTTTACCTCTTCCTCTGTGGATGAAGATTTACACACATTTTTTTCTTTCCTACAGGAAAAGGAGAGGAATCATATCCTGACCTCCTTGCTCTGGTTATTGCTGTCATTGTCACCATCATTGTGGCCATGGGTGTGAAGAACTCGGTGGGGCTCAACAACGTGCTCAACGTCATTAACCTGGTGGTCTGGATCTTCATCATGATTGCTGGGCTCTTCTTCGTCAAGGGTGACAACTGGTCTGAAGGGCAATTCCTGCCGTTTGGGTGGCCGGGGGTGAGTATTGTGCCTTCCCTAAGCCATTGCTCCCAGCACGTGCCCAGCTCCATGCCCAGGACCCCTGGTCCTCCCCTCGGCACTCCCTGCTGTGTCCCTGACCCATCCGAGCCCCCAGTACTGTGGCATTTTGCTAATGATGTGAGGGCACCAGTCCCATTTCATTCTCCACCTGCTAAACCCACCTATCTGGTCAGAGATCTCCAACATTATGGGTTCAGACCTGCACCCTAGCTCCGCAAAGCCCAAAGGACGCAGCAATGCTCTGCCTTTATCTCCTGCCAGAGCTTAGCTTTCTTCCAGAATGCCCTCCTGGAGAGCCAAAGTGCCCATAAAAAACATATGGACACCAGGGAATGCCATTAATAGACTGGCTTAACATAGGAAGATGCTTAAGGAAGCTCAGGAAGAGCTAGCTCGGGCTCTGCAGAAAAGGGGAGATACTTATGTTGGCTGGTTTTCAATAACAATGTTCTCAAGCATTTGTTTTGAGCACTTCATAACGCCACCTGCCAGTGCTTATTTTATGGATGTTCCCTCAAAGCTTACTGAGAATTTGGACATATTTGGCTTTTTTAGCTTGCTTGGACTGGTTTTTATCCAAGGATGAACAGAGACTGAAAATATCTCAGCTGGCCTAAGCCCAAGATAATTTCTCAGATTTACACTGCTCAACTCCATCAGGGTCTTGTGCAGAAAAATAAGCAATAAAGTAAAGTAAACCAAGAATCTTGATTACTGAGAGGGTCCCAAGCTGCTATACCTTCCCTTCATCTCACTTCAATAAATCAATACCTCCTTGCCAGAAAAAAAGCAGTTATTGCAAATGCACTGAGGCCCATCTAAGAGTGGAGGTCGTATTTACTTTTGGATTCTGCCTAGCCTTTTATACCGTATAAGAAGAATGAAAAAGAGAAAACAAAAGAGAGCTGTTTTGTCCGGATTCAACCTACCAAATAACTCCAGCAAAAAGAAATATATGTTTTTTTTTTAAGATACATATCCAAAACACACCCAGAGGCTTCCCAGCATTTTCTGATGGTTATTTTCTTGCCAAAATGAGCAAAAAGTAAATCCGACTCTCTGCTTCTAGCATGTAAATCACCTCTGGGCACAGCATAGACATGAGATCCCCAAACAGTACAGAGAGACCCGAAGGTTAATTACAGACAGCCCTCTGAAAGAGGTGAATTTTATTGTATATTCCAGTCCTAAACAGATGAGATGGAGTTGAGATGGACACTATCTGCATGTATGTGCTAAGGTGTCGTAACTGCGAATTAACTCACCTCTTACAGCTATATAGTCTTCATGCTGGATCAGTGTTTGTTTCCTATAAATATCCTTGCTAATCTTGTGCATTTAAAGCAAACATAATGAAATATCTAAACAGTACAAATAATTCGTTATCCAAGCACACCCAGCATGTGCTCCTAACCTATCTGCAGCTTCCCAACCCAACTGAAGTGATTTGGAAAGCAGCACGCGTCTCTCTGCCTGTGCTCTATTTGGGTTCCTCTATTAGCAGATTTTGCTGCCACTTTCGGAATGTTGCTAAGAGGGAATGTGTAAACATGTGACAAGTCCATATTAACTTAATCAGATCTGGGACGGGATGTTGTGAAAACAAACGAATGCCTAAAATTGGTTAATTGTCTTGTCTGTCACTGCCAGGATTTCCTAGCAGCCTGGGGCAGAGCCACAGGTTTGCAGTCTGCCATTACAGAGCTGCAGATGCCTCGAGAGGCTCAAGCTGCCTCTGAAATACTCTCTGTAGCCCAAAGCGGTGGGTGGTGGTTGGTGCCAGCACCACACTTGGATGGGAATGCCCAGGTGGGCATAGCTCTGCTCCGCTTCCACTCCTCATCAAGCCCGGAGGAGCCAGAAAACGTCCTGCTTGAGCCCTTGCTTTAAGAAGATGGACTAAACCCAATGCAAATTCCTTCCAGGATCTGGGCTGGGCAGTATGGGCCTCTGGTCTGGGACACGCAAGGTGTCACCTGCTCCCCCTGGCTCCCTGCTGCCTCTGACCCCCTCGGTTCTCTGCGCAGGTGCTGAAAGGGGCAGCAACATGTTTCTACGCCTTCATCGGCTTCGACATCATCGCTACCACGGGAGAGGAAGCCAAGAGCCCCAACACCTCCATCCCCTACGCCATCACGGCCTCGCTCGTCACGTGCTTGACCGCATACGTATCCGTAAGTACTAACCACCCATGCGTCTGTACACGGGTGTATATAGGAGAGCCTGTCCCTGCTGGGGTGCGCGCACTGCTGCTCCCTCGCTGTGCCAGTCAGACCGCGGAACAACAGCTCTTTCTTTGATGGAGCCCAAGGAATCAGCTGCATTTGTGTGACTACATCAGTGCCCGATGGAGTCAGATGTCTCTTTGGCCACTGCTAGGGCTATTTCTGTGGACAGGGGACTCAGCTACTTTCATTCTGACGAGATCCCTGTGCCAGTTTCGAAAGTGGCAGCAGCCTGGTCACCTCCATCCTTCTTTTGCTGGTCTCCTCCATCCCAACTCTACAGGAGAGCACCTGTCCAAAAGTGAAGGAGAAGAGCAAGGTTGCAGCAACCATCCTCTGGGCTGCATTTTTGGTAAAAGAAGTACTTTTACCAAAGCCACTGCTGGAGAGGTGGGACAGGGTCTCAGCACAGTGCACTGACCAGGCTATAATGAGCATGGGCAACCAGGTGGGAGAAGTTAGAAGCAGTGTCCATCCTCTCCCCATGCTTATAAATGTGGTCAGGGTCTTTCACTGTAAGACAATAAAACTTAGGCGGAGAGGGGCAAAATATCGTTGTGGTAATTTTACAGAAAACTCCCCCGCTGCCCTCTCCCACAGGATGATGGCTTTCCTCAAAACCAGCTTCTCTGTGCCAGAAACAAGATCAGGGTATTTCCCCAAGAGATTCTGCCTTGGGTTTTGCTTCCACCCCAGGGAGAATCAGCAGCTGGTAGCATGGTGCCCGTGCATGGGAACACCGCTGAATTCAGTGTTATTTACCTCACTAGACTTGAAACACTTCTTTGGCTTTTCACCCTCAAGCATCAGCTTTGGTGCCCTGAGAGTCCTCAGCAGAGACCGACTGCTGCTCGGCGCTGACGCCTGTGCTGCCCTGCTGCTCTTTTATCTCCCATAGGTGAGTGTTATCCTCACTCTGATGGTGCCATACGATGCCATTGACACCGAGTCCCCTCTCATGGAAATGTTTGTGGCCCGCGGATTCTACGCCGCCAAGTTCATCGTTGCCATCGGGTCGGTGGCAGGACTGACGGTGAGCCTGCTGGGCTCCCTCTTCCCCATGCCGAGAGTCATTTACGCCATGGCCGGTGACGGGCTGCTCTTCAGGTCAGTCTTGCCTCTGCTGTCGCTTGTTTTTGCTCCCTGGAGATCAGGTTATAAGTGATTGAGGCGGAATCCTATGTGAGTTATTCTCTGTTTCCAATGGAAGCCTGTCAGTCCTGTGCCTGTGCTTCCCTGTTAATGTTTAGTACAATCAAACTGCACCAGGTCTGCAGATGGGGAGCGAATGCTTCAAAGGGCTCAGAGCAGCACAGGCAGATGCAAGCTAGCAGAGCCCTGGGTGAGCTCATGACAAGGACGGGAGGTGTGTTGAGGACAGGGCTTTCCCCCGTCCTGACAACCAGGAACCCTCAGCATGGGAAGCAAAAGGTCACAGATGAACTCAGTGATTGCAGAGCAGCACATAGACCAAAGCAAACCCAGCAAAGCCAGGAGAGTTCTGCTGACCCAGTAGCTGGTGGCAAGTTTCTGATGCACGTGTGCAAGGCACAGGCAGGAACAGATGGGCCCCAGCTAACCCACAGCAGCACTGCCATGCACATGAGAGCGTGTCCCTGCATGTTCCCATTGTGATCCTGCCCCACAGACCTGCACCACCACTGTCCTCACAGACAGCCCAAGTTACCTGCAATGCAGGGAGGCAGCAGAAGCGCAGGTTAAACCCCTCCGTACTTAACACGAGGGGAAGGGGCAGCCCTGCCCTGGTGTCCCTGGAGTCTGTCCAGCCGCCCTTCAGTCTCATGTTTGGTGTTAGTGTCTCAAGATGTAATTCACCCAAGGATGAATATTCAGTTCAAGTTATTTGTGAAGGTGTGCAGGCTCTGTGCATGGGATCATTCTACTGCTTTGCCTTTGCAAGTAGCCAGGGGAATATTTCAGATTGCACAGAGTTTTAGTTAGAGCTAGATCTAACTCCAGATTCAGTCTCAGCACTATTTCCAGTCTGTGTCTGTGCAGAGTTCAAGCTCCAAAAAGCAATGAGGGTTGAAGTGATCATAGATGTGAGCCGGTTCTGTGCCTTTGCATCTGGGTGGGTGCTATTAGGACAGGAACCTCTGTGATCTGCAATTTTAACATTCTGTGACCGTTTCACGCTCCAGATTTTTGTCCCACGTCAGTTCTTACACGGAAACGCCGGTAGTGGCTTGTATTGTCTCAGGATTCCTCGCAGCACTGCTCTCCTTGCTGGTCAGCCTGCGGGACCTCATAGAAATGATGTCCATCGGCACGCTCCTTGCCTACACGCTGGTCTCCGTGTGCGTCCTGCTGCTCCGGTACCAACCGGAGAGCGACATCGACGGCTTTGTTAAATTCCTCTCTGAGGAGCACACCAAGAAGAAGGAGGGCATCCTCGCTGACTGCGAGAAGGAAGTTTGTTCCCCGGGGAGCGAAGGAGAAGAGTTTACGGGCCAACCAACCAACACCTGTGGAGCAAAAAATCTGCCGTCGCTGGGGGACAACGAGATGCTAATAGGGAAATCCGATAAATCCGCCTACAGCGTCAATCACCCGAATTACGGCACGGTCGACATGACCTCAGGCATAGAGGCAGATGAGTCGGAGAACATCTACCTCATCAAGCTGAAGAAGTTAATTGGTCCACGCTACTACACAATGCGGATCCACCTTGGCCTGCCGGGGAAAATGGACCGTCCGACGGTAGCCACCGGCCACACGGTCACCACGTGCGTGCTCTTGCTCTTTGTCCTGATGTTCATCTTCTGCTCCTTCATCATTTTCGGTGCTGACTACATCTACGAGCAGAGCTGGTGGGCAGTCCTCCTGGTGGTGCTGATGGTCCTGCTCATCGCTGTACTGGTGTTTGTGATCTTACAGCAGCCAGAAAACCCCAAAAAGCTGCCCTATATGGCACCTTGCCTCCCTTTCGTCCCGGCGTTTGCCATGCTGGTGAACATCTATCTCATGCTGAAGCTCTCCACGGTCACATGGATCCGATTTGCTGTCTGGTGTTTTGTGGGTAAGTCTTAGACTTATTTATTTATTAATCCTCCCTGCTTTTAAAGGCCATTAATAGTAACTTCGCTAATTGGAGCACTTAGGCTGGCATGGCTGCTTTTCCACTCCTTTGCATTTTTGCTTTGTAATCCCCAAATTCTTACAAACCTCAGTTAATCAAGACTCAGAGCTAGAGCCAGCTGGGGAATTACACCTCCAGAAAATGTCAGTTTGATGGAAGTAATGTGTTTAATGGAAAGGTGACTGTTTTAATGAGATTTAGATGCAAAGTAGGTGGGTTTTGGAAATTGCCTTGCAGGCAGGTTTTTGACAGAAGTCTCCCTGCATTCCTCCTATTCCACCCACCTGAGTGAGCTCTTTCAGCAGCCCACACTGCAATCTCAGAGCTGCATTTCCAAAACCTTGGCTACGTCAACCTCGAGAGTCCTGGGAAGGGAAGAACTGAGGCTCTATCTGTTGGGTCCACCTCCAGGTCTCAGTCTGCACCTGTAGTTTTGTGGCAGGGGACACTCAGGTCTTGCATGCTCCCTTGTAAAACCTGAGAACTCTGATCTGAGTAGCTTATTTTGCAGAATTTAGGTCTCTTGGCAGGTAGCTGGGAACCTGGCAAACCCATAGTTTACCCTGATTTACATTGTAATCCATTTCCTCCCAAAATCAAGAAGAGAAAAGGAGTAGCTGGACTAAACAGCAAAGAAACAACAAAAGACCTGGACTCTTCATGGAGAAATAGTATTACCTATAAATATTGCAGTGGCACACAGGAGTCCCAGTGATTTGATCTAGGGTATTTCAAAGCAGCCCTAAGTGGCTGAGTGCTCTTTGCAGGCATTTGACTTGGGTTTTCAGAGCCAGGTGGTGGCATTGACAAATCTCAACTCTCCCTTTTGGCATCTTAGAGGAGAGTCTCACACTTTCTCTGCTCTGGTGGGGGAAGTTGCTGGGAGAAAACAGACCTTTTTTTCCTCCGCTTCTGCTTCTGTGGGCTCTTCTGCTCCCCAGCAGAAGAACCAGCTCGGAGAAGTCAGTAACGCCAAGTGCAGGAGCTGCCCATGTATCATTTGGTCTGAATTTACACTCTCAAAGCCTCTCAGTCCTCAAAAAGAGATAGATGAAGCTGCAGATCCATTGAAACACCTTCTGCCTGTAGCTTTGAAGCAAAGTGACTCTAAAGCATCAACTTAATCTGCTGTTTTAAATACTTTCCCCTGTGGGACATAACCAATACCTCTTTGGGTACCAGAAATGGCAACGTCAATAAAATCATTTCACTACTACATAATGGGCTTCACTTTGCACATCCCTAGCAGAGACGGAGCCACTAGCCTGATGCAGGAGGTGGATGCCCTGTGTTTTCATGACGAATTGTACTGTGGGCTGCAATTTGCGGTCCTTCTGCATGGACACTCAGTTTGATCTTGCAAACATTGTTACCCACTGCCAGTCCATGGACTGAGGTTTCTATACTGACACATCTGCAGCAGGTTAATTCCAGGATCCGTTGCCAATTAGGAATTCAGATTTCCAGATACATTTGTTTCTGGGAAAAGCATTGGTGTGGGTAAATAGGAAGATGAGAGGTCTTGAAGGGCTAGAGAAAGAGAACGAGAAATGCAAACCTGGAAAAAAAATTCCTAGAGAAAGAGACAGAATTTCAGAATTGTTTTAATACCAAATATACTTAGTGTGATAACCCTGGGGTGTGTTTGGCTGAAAATACCAGCAAGAGAGAGACTGAGAATATAAGAAAACTCCAGAGAGAAAAGGATATCTGGGAGGATAATGGCATGGAAATGCAGAGTTCTTCTTAGCATTTAGGATACAAGTAAAAGTCTGTTGAGAGTTGATTTCCTTCCTACAGCTAAAGAAGACACAATCACCTGGTTAAGTAGCAATCACAGCTAATGTTTAAAATATCGTCTCCTGGGTCATAGATAAAAGTTTGAAAGCACAATCACAAGATTCGAAGACCAGATATCAATCAAAACACTCAGAACTTTTAGAAGATAAATATACTTATTTGTTTTTAATCCTCATCTACTTGAGCCAACCTCATGTTTGATGAGAGGAGGCTGATACCTCATCCAAAGCCTTGGTCTTTGGGGGCAGGTGTCCACATCCAGACATCGTGCGGTGTTAGCCGGGACTGAGCAGGGACAGCTAAGAGAAGCAGCAACAGGAGGAAGGCAGGTCCCTGTGGTCATCTCCAATGCCGTGTTTAAACCAGTGGAGTGGCCAGTGGAGCTGGAGCACGCTATTTTCCAGCACCAGCCCCTTTCTTCCCTGAGATAGTTAATGGCCCAATCTTCTTCTTTCCCGCCCCTGCAGGCTTGCTCATTTACTTCGGCTATGGCATGTGGAACAGCACCCTGGAGATCAGTGCCCGGGAAGAGGCCCTTCACCAGAGCACCTACCAGCGCTACGACGTGGACGTCGACCCCTTCTCCGTGGACGACGGCTTCTCCTACGCCAACGAGAGCGAGAACTACCAGGACTGGGGCCCTGCTGAGGACAAAGGCTTCTCTTACCAGCACATGGCGGGAGCAAAGGAAAGCCATCGGACGAGTAGCAAATCGAAAAGCAAAGGCAAACACAAACAAAATTCGGAGGCCCTGATTGCCAACGATGAGTTAGACTACTCGCCCGAGTAATGGAGACAGGAACGGGGCCACCGCGCTGCCCCTCGCACCCTACCCCTGGGTGACAGTGGAAAGGCTTCTCCGGCTCCCCTCTTCGATCCCATCTTCCCTCAAGTGTCAGGGCCCACGGCCACCACTCCCCCGTCCCAGTCATCTGTCCTGCACTCTGAGGTTGCTATTTACCCCGAACAAAAACCCGAGGTCCGTTTGGAGCCCACCATTCAGATCCTGCTTTCGTGAATGTTACCAAGCGGGCCAGGGCTCAGCTTCACTGGCAGATCCTCTAGTGCCCACTAAACCCAAGGTCTGGCAGCACCAACAAAGCAAATTAAGCGAGAGATGTGCCAAACTGGAAGGGCATCTGATAGGTGAAAGGTGTCACATCAACAGCTAGTGAGGGGATAATGTGTGTTCTCCACAGGGAATATTCGCCCTATGACTATATTGCTGGGAAGCCACTGTTATGTATTTGGCACTTTCTTAGAACATGTATTTTTTTTCCTTCAACCACCTAGAAAAAACAGTCTAGGTAGAATGATCAATTCTGAGGTCTCTGTCCCCAAGATTTTCAATTCAAATGCCCCAAAAAATGAACTAAAAAATAGAATAGTCTGTGTTTTGCTCCTCTTAGACCGCCTCAATCAAAACTTGTAATCCTAGCGCAGCTGAACATCTCACATCTAAACTTTGGAGTCTGGGCCCATTTCTAGTCATAGTGAGGGTTGTGACTCTCTCCAGGCTTAAATCACTTTGCATAAATGATCAATAAACATCAAACACCGTTTGTCCTAGCACCATAGTTTCAAGGCTGGACTCTGTTTCCATCTTCCTAAATCTCGTGTTACTAATTCACTAGTTCTGGTGGGCACATCTCAGCTGTCATCCTGGCTTCAGCTCTTCAGGGGAAGCATCCGTGCTCCTCTGGATGCTGCTCCCCACCTAGTAACAAAGTGAGTTTGTGCAGGTCAGGCCCCTCTCGGCATTGCTGAGCTATCCTTGGGGCAACCATAGAAGACCAGGCTGCTCAAACCTCCCTCCCTGCACCCAGCTCTGCTTCTTACTTCATACAACTTTCTGTTTCTGATCATGGCTTGCTGGATGCAGCATGAAAAATCCTGAAATGCTGCTCATTGTACGAAATTCTGTATTTCAGTCAGAGACCAAGCAGAGTCGATGGGCCATAGGGCAGGGACTGTTGGGAGACAGATGTTCTTGATAGTTAAATCTTCTGTACATCAGCCCCATCCTGCTCCCCTCCCTCTGGCAGAGCTCAGCGTGCCCACAAGTTGCCTATGGGATGACCATAACATCAGACCCAGTAACACCACTTTGCTAAATGTCAGCAGATATCCTGGGGGATACAACAAGCAAGTTCTGAGTGGCTCTCCTCCAGCTGCCAGTTTGGACACCCAACTTCAGGGTCACAGATGCCCCGTTAGGTGCCCTGGATCACATTAGTGTGTGCCCCTTAACCAACATTGAACCTTGGAACATAACACCACAGCAATGACCCCCACACCAAGGAGAAGGTTTCCCAAGCCACCTTGAGCAGCTGGGATGACATTTGCCCAGCCCATGGCACCTCAGCAGCCAGAGCATCGGCATGGAGCAGTTCACCCTTGCTGGTGGACACCTGGGACATTGGTTGGCCCTTGATGCTGCCTGTCACAGCACCACAAAGCTCTAATGCCCTTGCTGAGCTTTGTTCACGGTGACACCAGCGCCTGGGAAGAACCAGCTCTCTCCTTGGTAGATGCCAGCCACGGCTCCCATCCCACATCTGCCTCTGACTAATGGATTGGCAGCCGGCACGCGGCGGGGCTGCTTCTGGAGTCCACCATGGACCTGGATAGGGGTAGGCTTGAAGTACTGCTGCCGAGGAACATCTTTTTGAACACATAATAACGTGGAGTGAGGAAGCACCATAGCAGGCAGTGACACCCAGCATCTCCCTGAAGGCTGCAGGGCAGAGCTCCTCTCACACAGCTCATCGGGGTAAATCCAGCATCGCTTCCTAGTGTCACCGGTTTCTGCTGGATTCACACCAGCATGATCAAAGCAAGACACAGGCCAAGGCCGCCCAGGCCCACTGCTGGGCTCCGCAAGAGCCAGGCGATGTGTGTCCTTGTGCTGCTTGGCAGTCTAACTGGGAGACTGCTCATGCAATGCAGTCAAAAGGTGACCGAAGCAAGATTTGTGCCCTGTGTAAGTGATGGGGACACTCCAGTAGTCTGGACAAGCTAAGGCTTAGACCCTGCAAAGGCAAAGGCATCAGGAAGCAAGGAGGGTGGATAGTGTCCTGCAGCCTGTCTGGGGTGCAGAGGATGCCCTCCCAGTCCACCCTCTCCCCAGGGTGATGAGAAGTTGGCCATGATCCAGTCATCCCGCTCAAGACAAGAGACATTCAGGCTCTGTGCAGCGTTTGGGCCCAGATACAGGCTCTCCAGGTGCAGTGTCACATGGAGCCTTCCTGGCATGGGGCCCAGGGCACTGCCTTTGCGAAGGGACCTTGTACACTCCAATCTGGTGTCTGCTCTTATCAGCCACCGCTCTTCTCCAAGAAACCCTGTGCACCTCCCTCTGAAAAGTGTTTTCAGTGTTGCACCGGCTTGTGAGACCTTTCCGTGGCCTGAGCACCGCTAGCAAGAGTCGCCTCTCACTCGCGCTTCGCTGTTCTCATGATAGATGCCTTAGAAATACCCAGGCGCGATGGCACCTCGCAGGGCCAGCTTTGTGCTTTCAGGGAGACGAATCAGCATTATTTTCCTACCAGCTCTTGTTCTATGTCGCGTGGGAGGTGGCTGTGTCAGTCCTGCTTCTGCAAGGCGTTGAGGCCCCTGCGTGCCCACCAGCGTGTGCCCGAGCACCGTGTTGAACCACCACCCGCTAGTCCCTTCGCAGCCTTAACCTCCTGACCAGCACCTGCCATCGTGTCAGCTTCGTTGCACCGTTTTGCTTGACGAGGGCTTCCCTGCTCTTCGGCAGCTGCAGGCACCTTTACACTGGATCAATGCTTTGAGCAACATCCTTTGGTTGTTGTTATCCCTCTCCCAGAGCATCCCGTGGTCTGTGCATCTCTCCAGCCAGGCCAGAAGGCTGCAGTGGGTTCCCTTGCACTGCCAAAAGCGGCCTCCAGGAAGCATGCAGAGATGTCCCACCGCCAGACCTGGACCAGGAGCTCCTCAGCCTCGGCTGGAGGAAGGTCAGAGCCAGGATGAAACATAGATCTGGCCAAATTCTGTTATGGAAATCCTACACTTCCCCTTGGAGTGAACTGGAGTCTGGGTGAGCTCAGGAAAGCAGCAAAGCCCAAAACACTGGAGGTTTCGTTCCCCTCCGGAGCCCTCCATCTCCGGGGCCAGTTCAGGTGTGTGGGGCTGGGGAAGCTGGCAGCGGGTGCGAGCACTGAGACCCGCTGCCAGCTCCAAACCTCCATCCTCCCACCGGGGCCCCAAAAAGGAGTGTTCCCGCACGTGGCGCACTAAACACGTAGGCAGACGAGTATCACGTATCCCTCCCCAGCCTCAGCGGCACCACACGCAGCCCCGCGGTCCCAACAGCACCGGCCACGAAGCCGCCTCTCCAAGGCGCCGTGTGCCGCACGGACGGAGCGAAAATACCTCAAGTCCTTCCGAGCAGCTCCAGCTCCTTGTCCCTCCATGGGTTTATTCCACCTGGTTGCCACCACCCGCTGCAAGACCCGGCACTCCAGCACCTCCAGCAGAAGGGACCTCGCGCCCCGAGGGAGGACACGGCTGTCACCAAGTCAGCTTGTAAATGATCTTGACTTCTCTCAGTTTGTTTGTTCTGATGTATATCTTGCTTTTTTTTTTTCTTCTTCCTTTTTATTTTTATTTTTTGGAAATGGTATTTTCTGGTGTAACATTTCTCTGCAGTTCTGGTATGAAATTGGTGTATTTGTTAAAAAGTTCTTTTATTTTTTTTTTTGTGGTTTCCAAACCCCCATTGGTGCACCGTACAATGGGATGTTGTAGTGTGTCATGAAGAAAGAAAAAAAACAATATGCAGATATGCTATGGAGTGTTTTTTATTTTCAAATGATTGTGTTGTCGACAATTATGCATATAATATATATATATTATCAAGATACTAAGAAAAAAAATCTAAATTTACCAAAATGTGTATATTTTAATAAATGCATAAAGCTTTATTGTGTGCCTTTACATTAAAAAAAAAAGGATTTTTAAAGAAAGCCAGAGACAACGTGTCTTAGTATCAATTTCTGTAGTAATGTAAATCTTTTCAATGAAATACTAAACTAAAAAAAAAGCAAGGAAGAAAAAGGAATTTCCCATTTCAATTTTGCTAAGCTGAGCAGTACCTTAAGCTCTGATTTATTCATTTATTTTTCAAAGCTAAATTGAACTTAAAGATGAACAAACCTTGCCTTAAGTGCTTCAAAATTTCCTTTGTAGAAGATCCATTTAAACAGGCTGATTTTGGTATTGACTTGCACTGTTGTGAAAAAAAAAATGGTTATCCGTTTACACAATAAAAAAATAAATAAAAAAAAAAGAACGAGCGCAGGTTGACTCTGAGGGTTTGTGGTCCCCGGGGTGCTCGGAGCGGCCCGTGATGCGGCGGGGATGCATCACCGCATCGGTGGCCGCGGTGACGGCTGCCTGTGCCATGACTCGAGCAGCAAACCCGGCCTCCAAGCTCGTCCCTCCACCCAGAACAGCTCAGCCCTCCCGCCTTCCTCACGGGCAAACACCAGGATTTTTCCTCTTTCTGCTCCCGCGTTGCCGCTAATTCTGAAGCCCAGCTCACACAAATTGCTCCGACAGAGTTAGCATCTCTGAAGACAGATGGGGTTTTGTATCAACGTAATTAAATTGCTGCGGCCTCTAGTAAGGACAGGGTTCGATCTTGATCTTACACGCTTTTAATCAAAGAGAGAGATGGCCTCTTTGCAGGCCCCGGCTCAGCTCTTATTTTAGTCTGAACACTTACAGCAACGGGGCTTATAAACTTGGGCAAAAAACAGCCCTGCTGCCCTAGTGCAGGGATATCCCCAAGGATTCATGAATTAGCACCGGGTGCACATGACCATGGGGACAGCTAAAATAACAAATGTGCTATAGAGCAGTCGGCACCGTGACCCAGGCCTCGGATATCTCCAGGGAACACTGTGTAACTCCCCGTGAAGCAGAATCTGGGAAATCCACGACATGGAAACACACAGGAGCACTAAAAGAACACAAGGAGGCGGCAGCGTTTGCACATACTCTGTTATTTATTGTACAGTATTTCTCTTACAGTACAAAGGCATCATCAGTACTCACCAGAATTGTATTTTAACACGTACATTATACTGCATGTTAAAAATGTGCTACTCTAATGGCACAAGGTAGAACACAAATTAATGGGAAGAAAGGAAAGAAAGACTTAAAAAAATGTAAAAATATCATTTTTAGTAACTGTACAAAAAAAAAGAAAAAACTTTAAAAAAGGAACAGAGAGCCGGGATTAGAGCCCCCTAAGTCATTTTAAAATATGTACAAATGTGCTGTTATTTACCTTCTAATTAGGACCTTTGAGTTCTGCTTCCTTCATACTGATGAACTTGGAGGGTAGGGGAA
>VWPW01006049.1:0-13913 GCA_013389825.1 Crypturellus undulatus
ATACAAATATATATATGTATGTATGGCCTGTAACAGGCTATCCAGTGGGAATGGTGGGGAGAGAGCAGCCGTATGGGGTGGTTTTGAGCATCTGGGGAACATCTGGGCCTCTGGGAGAGCTCGTGAGCTGAGCGGGAGCACAGGGGGTGCCTCCCTCCAGGCAGCAAGGAAACGTTTCCCTTCATTCGGGATTCTCAGTATTAGATGCCTAATCCAGAAGGGCAATTTATGCAGCGTGCTGGTGGCTGCAGCCCTCCCCTGGGACGCGCTGGCGGGAATTAACATGCTCTCCCCGACTGAGCTCAAGCAGATTTAATGCCCAGGCTGTCGTCTCCCCGCGGGCTGCTGATCTCCTGGGTCAAGCCTTCCCAGCGAGGCAGCTCTCCTCTGGGTAAATAATTACTCAGCAGCCCATGGCGGGAGTTGGGGGACGCAGAGGAGCTGCCTTGCTGGCTCGGTGGGCAATCCTGGAGTTTCCTGCAGGCTGAGGAGGAGTTTCAGCCACTGCACGAAGGGAGGCCCAGGCTGCAGACCCTGCCGCCGATCAGCACGCGGCTGCATGTGACACAGCAATGGCATTTTCCCCTTTCCCGGGGGCGGAGCGGCCTCCGGGTGCCCTTGGTGCCAGCCGCTGCCCACGAAACAGCTGCCGGGTGCCGCAAGCGTCAACTTTACCTGGACAAAACTGAATTCCCTCCAGCTGAGAGAGTCTGCGATGGACGGCAGCGAAGTGATGGCAAGTAACGACAGCAAGCCCAGGGCAATTATTCCCACGGAGATATAAATCTCCATCCTCCAGACTTCCTCCTCTATCCAGATACTCATCTTCTTCTCCACAGCCTGGCACGACAACAAAGTTGTGTTGAAACAGGGTGCTTAGGAACAGAGGAACTGAGTTTTACCTGCACTTACTCATCTGGCTTTGGGACGTGGCTGTGCTGGGCGAGCACCGGGTGCTGCAGGTGGCCCTGGTGCTACCTGCGAGGTGTGAGGATGCTCCTAATCCACTTGCCCACGTTAGAGCAGCCCTGCAGCCTGCGGGGGAGAACTGCGAGTGCTCCCAGCCCGTAGCCACAGCAGCAAGCCCCAGAGCTGCATTTGGAATGATAATCGGAGCAAGAAGTCAGCTTAAAGCCATGAAAACAAATACAGACGCTTGAATATGGAGTAGTCTCCTAATAACCTTTGTTTTAAGTGCATTTAGTGGGGAAATTGTTCATGCTAATGGAAGCAAAGATGGGTTTTATGCTGCACAGTAAAGAGCGACATTAGAACCTCTCTTTAGCCCATTAAATGGGTTCAATTTACTAAACAAAGTAGAAAACAGGAGGTAGAGGGGAAATGAGCACAGGACGCTCGCCTGAGATTGATGTGCAGCTGTGAAGGAGCAGCGCAGGACTGGAGGTGAGAGGCCGGGGACGCTCTGAGGAACGTGATGAACGGGCACTGGTGCCGTGAGGAGCCGTCCTGCCTGTCGCGGCCCCTGCCCTCCACATGGCACTATTGTCCATGTGGCCACACTGGGAACGAAGCTCTTGAGAAATATCCTAAGCTGACTTCCTTGATCCGGGTCGGCACTCGGCAGCACGGAGCTTGTGCCAGCCCAGGGGGGAGCAGGTAGAACGGGAATGGGCCGGGGCAGGAGAAGGGCAGACTGCGCTTGGCCGCAGCTGCGGGGCTGGTTATCTGCAGGCAGAAATCTCACAGTGCATAAACAAACACTGCCGAGAGTCGCAATAAAGCCATGAAGTGCTTTACCACTTCCTCGTTCAATAAAGGTGCCTTGTTCTCTCAGCCTGCGATGAGGTTGTCACCATTATTTTGTTAATGTCCTGGAGGCACACGAGGACAGGGACACACCTGCAGGACAAACCCTAAGGGTTATGACTTGGTCTCTGCAGCAGGAGCTTATCGTGAACATTGGTGTGAGAAAGGCTGATGTCCCAAAACCTAGGAAGAAAAGCTGAGGGCAACCCTGCTCCCACCAGCACTGAGTTTTGACCCTGCTGGCATTTTTCCTGCCTCTGTACTGGTCTCCGATGTGCCAGGCAAAGTGGGTGTCGAAGACCAGTGTATGCTCCTGTGGAGCAGTGGCACTGTGGGAATCAGCCCTAGGTCTGAGCACAAAAGCTGCAAGGTCTGCCCGGACTGCTGGTGCTCATGGCCACTGGGGACATGCCTGGTGCACAGGGTGCCACCGCAGCACAGAAGCGCACGTGCCCATTCCCGCCAGCCCACACATGTGTTAGGAGGCGAGGGCAGAGGCCTTGGCACCTGGGCCACTTGGCACCCGGAGGCAGGGACAAGACTAGTGCAGGTGCTGACATGCAGAGTAGCAACGTTACCTGCTTGACGGCCGTCTCAATCAGCAGGTAGCGGTGCGAGCGGCGCATGGGCAGGCACAGGCTGTACACGGCGTGCAGAGCCGCGCAGAAGAAGCTCAGGAGGCCGATCTGCTTTCTGTGCTGGAGCCACTGGTCAAGCCAGTCGGGAAAGCGCCTGTACTTGGTGCCGTAGTAGAGCTGCGAGGAGGCCGCCAGCACCCCGGGCAGGTAGACGAGAGACAGCATGATGTAGGCCACGCAAGGCAGCGTGGTGTTGACCACCTCAATGGGGATCTTGTAGAACTTGTTCTTCTGCTCCCTGATGTACGGGTGGATGACCTGCCTCACCAGGTTGTAGGTAAAGAAACAAAGGAAGAGCCCCAAAGCCAAAAAAATGGGGATTTTCCAAGCTGGAAAGAGGCGAAGGGGAATGTTCTCAATCTCACAGGCTGATGACATGAAGCCCATGTCCACAGGGGTGAATCCCATGACTTGAGCAATTTCTGCTACAATGCGCTTGGCTTCTTGGTTATTGGAGCAAATCAGAACCTGCAATGAACAGAAAAATGCATCTAGAGCAAAGAGATACGGGGCTGCCCGGGACAAGCACTGGAGGAGGGATGCTGTGCTAGAAGCAGCCTAGAAGATTTCCCTGAGCAGCACAGTGACTGTGGCTGCCACAGACCCCTACCCTGCTCAGGTTTTCTTTCAGGTGTGCCCCTCTACTCTGCTTTATGGTCTATGCTTAGAGAAATACGTAATTAAATACAACTTTTCACTTACACAGAGGCTCCAGAGAGTTCAAAGCTTGAACTACTGGGGGTATTTTGAGCATTTTTGAGCAAAGAAGTGCAGTAGCCATGCAATGGTTTCTGGATGTCACAGCCAGTATCCAGGCCACGTCTCCCCAAGCCTAAAACTATTTACTGAGGCTGTCGGCTGAACCAGAGCTGAACTGTTTGGTACTTTTGCGGAGGGACAGTGAGAGCGAGGAGGTTTGTTCCTTACCAGAAGAAAACAATACCTGCTTATTTCCATCCCTGGCACCTGACTGCAATGTCCATGCAGAAATGACGTTAAACCCCTTGACCACGGTGCAGGCAGGGAAGAGGGAAGCCAAGTACTCTGCGTTGGACTCCTTGTGGTGGTTGATCTCCCTGTTGTTGCTAACATCCACCAGTATCTTGCCAGCCAGCGCATCAGCCAGGTCACAGAGTGTGGAGTAATGTTCCCTGAAAACCGCCACAAAAATGACGTCCGTCTTCTTCACCGCCTCAGCCTGGAAGGTGACTTCTGCTGCCGAAGGGAAGAGGCCGGCTTTGCGCTTCGGGTTGCGGCTCCCAACCACCACCTTGAAGCCGGAGCAGATGAGGCGGATGGCCAAGGACCGTGCGAAATCCCCGCTGCCCAGCACCCCGATGGTGCGGCCCGCCGCCGGCGTGACGCTGTGCTCCCCCTCCACGCTGCGATGGCCCAGGAGGGGTTTGGCCATGTCTCCTCCTGACATCCTGGCAGGAAAGGCAATGGGAAATGCAAGTTAATTCCAAAGCTCTTGGAGAGAGCCTAACTGTAGCCACAGCCACAGGCAAAATGCTACATATGCCACCCAAATAGAAATGCACTTGGCCGTGGGTAATGATAGAATCCTCTGGAGCCTGCAAACACATGTACAACCCTGGGCCCGAATAGCCTAAGACCTGTCTGGTAAATCCATGAGGTAGATGTGCAGTAAGGTGCAACCACCATTGGAGGGGGACACCACCATGCCAAGTTGGAGGTGAAGAGATTCAGTAACAGGTTTTACCAGCTGTTGACTTCAAAAACCTACGTCTGCACTCATCTGTCCTCTGCTGTTCTCCATATTCACATCTCTCATATTCACAGGAGCAGAGTCAAGACAGGGAGTTGAAGGTGAAACTGAAAATGTTCTAAAAGCGGTAAATGAAGCAAGCCTTTGCCTGCTCCAGTACGTACATAGGTCTGGCAAACACTGTTTACTTCATCTCTTCAACGGGTAATGAGAATTTACTTGTGACATTTAAAAATATATTAAAATATGATGAGATTTGCTCATGGAAGATCTTGATGAGCTTTGCAAACATTAATGAATTTTGCCCTGTAGCACTCGCTCTCCACAACAGATCAGATATTGAGGCCAAGAAGAGGTTTTAAGTAAATCAATAAATTGAACGGTCGCACATCAGCAGACCCCTGAGGTCAAAAGGAACTCAATCATGGAGCTGTCAAGCTAGCCACGTGGTCCACTACCTATCACTCAAAGCAGCCTTGCTGCTTAAAGAACGGAAGGTGTCAAATGTGACACCAGAGTTTTGAAGGACTCAAGAGGCAGTCGAGGAAATTTACCCAGCAGAACATCTGGCTTTTGATTCAGGCACATTGGTGGACGTGGCAATAAAGACCAGAATTACCAGGACACACCACAGTAAGAGACAACTTGGTGAACAAGGTGAACACTGCAGAGTACAGTCCTTATAGCTAGGTGAGTCCTTCCAAAGCGAACGTGACCACTCGGGCGAGGTGACCCAATCGCCGAGGCAGGTTTGGCTTTTCGTAGGCTTTGGGCTCAAGGCTCAAGGCTTTTATGGAATGGGAACAATATTGGTGCAGAGGGGAAGGGCACCTGTGCATGAATAGTTACCGATGGGAAACAAACGGTAAGAAAAAAACAGGTAACACTCATAATGGGAACAAGATATCAAGGGATTTCCCCAAGGGCCCGTGTTGTTCAATACAGGCACCCCATGGCCTGGGAAAGGGACTGAATACCGAGAGGCCTGAGTTTGGGGCTGATAATTCTCCATGACAATCTTTACTCTGAAGAACTTGCAGAAGAGTGTCCTCACTTGAAGTGTCTGAGCCCAAAATTCACTGTTGACATGCAAAGTGATGCATATGGGCAGAAAAAAATCCTCTGACCTTAGGTGTGCTCTAATGGGCTGTAATTTTATTTAAACAACTCAGGAAATGGATCTGAGAGTCACAGTTCTCAAAAACACCAGCTCAGTGCTGAGCTACAGAAAGGAGAAAAGCCATGAATTACCAGAGTATTTCTTCAACATTTCTTACCAAAAAAAAAAAAAACAAAAAAAAAAACCAGCCACTACCAACTCTGATCTCGCTGTGCTCATCCTCATGGAAAGCCTGCAAAACACCTTCAGAGGACAGATCTGGGAGCTATAATTCACCCTTCTCCTAGATACTAAAAGTTATGGGTTCAGCGACAATATTGTTTTTATGGCACCGTTCTATCTTTTCCCCCTTGTGTCACTGCCAGCACCTCCCTGTCCCCCACACCAGCAATGTGTGTGCATGGAGGAAGCACTCTCAGAAAATAAAACAGTGTTCAAGAAAGGGAGGCTGACTTCTTCAGCAACACTTCCCTCTGCTCTCCAGGGAGCATGCAGACTTTCTCTCACAGTCCACATGAGCAAGGAAAACTCAAGAATAACTCGTATTTCACTCTGAAGGTTTCTGCTTCTTCGCCAGACCTGCAGTGAGGTCTGTGTGTCTAAAAGCGTTCTTGCTTATAGAGACTATGTCTCTTGGCCTAATAAAGGCTATTCCCTATGCATACCCCTCTGCCTCGGCATGTTTCATGTATAGCAGCCACCACTACACTTTGTGTAGGAATGACTGGGAAAGGCATACAGGACAGTGAAAAAAATCTTCTTATGCCATGGAATAAATGTATACATTGAACACTGTCCTGCAGCTCCACTCAGCCACTGTAGAAAGGGAGAATAAAACTAGGAAAGGGTTAATGAGAAGGAGCGAGAAAGACAAGGACTGTTCAGCTTGAAGAAAACACAGTCAGGAGAGGAGTTAGCCTGGGATTCCTCTGCGTGAAGAGCAACCTCACCCAACACCGACCTTGTGCGTGATCTGGGAACGCTGGAGAGCATCACGGCCAGAGCAGCCTCCTCCGCCAACACATGGGCCACGCAGCCCTGTCCAGACACTGTGCCAGCTCCATCCGAAAAGACAAGTAGTTCTTAGTTTGGCCCCTCTTATCGGATGCCTCATCAACAGTTTGCTGCTTTGCTTCATAGAAACTTTCTCGCTCCACCTAAATGTACGCCTGGCCAACTTAGAACCATGTGTTGTTAGGTCAACACTATTGTTTAGCTTAACTAGCTCTCTTTCTTACACTGCCCCTTTTTTTTCCAACTACCTGCACGCACTAAGTGTTGAAACAGAGAGATGTATCTCTGGCTCTTAGCCAAGGGGAGAGAAATCAGGATTCAGGGTGGCAAAACAGATGCTACCAAGAGACTCATTTTATAATCAATCTAAGCACCTCAAAAGCTCTCTGTGCTCCCAAAGGGATGGCAAATTCTGCTGCAAGCAAATTTGTGCCGTGTGCTTTTCCTATCCTGTAACAGCCACTTAAAAGGTACAGCGATATTTGCGACATGTGGAGACAAATGGCTTCGCTGTCTCCAGTTATTATAATTAAAAAGAAAAGGCCTTTGAAGGCACCAGAATTGTTAAAAAGTAAAAATCCTCTCAATGTTTTCTAAATATAGGTGCAGATCTCATGGCTGGTATTTTAGTTGAAGGTTTTTGGCCCTGGTGAGCGGCGCTTGGGACAGCAGCAGCTTCCTAGGGCTGCCGCAGGTCACGGTCACCTCTCTGCCCAAGCGTTAGAACTGGAGCCTTTAATGGCACTGAACATGGCTAGGCTGCTTTTTCTACCCGCATGAACAGGGTGCTCCCTGCTCAAAGCTCTTCTTTCTAAAGGAATTCCTTCTAATTCTTCACAGCAAGGTCACAAGTCAGCATACAGCATCTTGGCCAGGTTATTTGGAGTCATCCAGAGGCAGAGGAGACCCAGAGCACGATGAATATGGCAGAGGTTGCCACAGCTTTGTAGCTCATTTATTATCTCCCCTATCAAAGAAATCGGACACCTGCTGAGTTTCACATGTGAAATTCCAGAGGATCGGGGTCTAACTGAGGAAGTTACAAGATGATTTAAAGCACAGTCCTAACTGGGAAGTGGTCATCACAACTAAAATATCTAACACAATGTAAAGCTTCCCTTCAGGTAGACCATTAATGATACTTCATAACACTGCACAGGGACACCAGCTCCAGACCTGGTGTGGTCGCTGCTGTGCGCGGGTCACCCATGGTATTTCAGGTACTGTCACTATTTGCAGGACAGGCCACGAGCGCGATCGGGAGCTCCCTTCTGCCAGGCACAGCCCCAAAGCGCCGTTGGGAGCCCTGAAGAAGGGGATCAAAAGCTGGATGAAATGCAGCAGTGCAATCTCTGCTGCCCAGGCAGAGGGAAGGCCGGGCACTCACGGAAGAACAACACGGCTAACGCTGCCTCCTCTGCACCGCAGGCTTGGCAGGGCTGTGCGCTCAGGCCCCGCGCCAGGCAAACACGGCTATTCTGCCTCCACGTCCCGGCCGAGCTGCCTCGCGAGGGGTTTGCAGCGAGCAAACAGCCTCTGTGCCACGTGCGCGCTCAGTGCAGGGGTCCCCACACTCCATCTGCAAACCACATGTCCCCCGGCTTCAGTGAAGCTGGATGGGCAGTGACCCATTGTTGGCCGGCACCGGGACCAGGTTTGCAGGGCAGATGCACATGCCCTGGACTGTGTCTTTAACAGCACAACCATCTCTGCAGGGCCCTTTCTGTTATGCTGGGGACACCTCCTGTAACAGCGGTTCTCACTTCGGCAGCATTTGAGCTGTAAACCGCAAACGGGGATCACAGAATGGCTGAGGTTGGAAGGGACCTCTAGAGCTCACCTAGCAGGGAGTCCATCCCCCTACACAAGCAGGGACACCCAGAGCACATGGCACAGGGTGGCATCCAGGCGGTTTGGAAGATCTCCAGAGAAGGAGACTCCATGGCCTCTCTGGGCAGCCTGTAACAGGGCTCCGTCACCCTCACAGGAAAGAAGTTCTTCCTCATATGGGGATTAAACTTCCTATGTTTCAACTAGGATGTACCCATGGGAGTCTAGGACAGCAGCTTTGGGTTCTCCCACTGCTTTGTTGCAGAAGCCGAGATCGAGCTTTGCTCACCCATCTCGAGCGGCTGCGGATTAAATCGGGTGCATCCACTAGGGAGCTTGGCCAGGGCTTCAGGGCTCTTCGAGATAAACCGCGGGTTTGTTATCTACATCCCCTCGCAAGCAGCTGGGCTGAGACACCAACAGCAATGGCAGGGATCACACGATGGAGGAGAGCCCCGGGATGAAGCATTCCCTGCTTTCGGCACCGAGATGATCCCTGCCAGCTCCGAAGCCCCAGCGCCGGGATGCACCCGCCTCCATGCAGCAGGGTCCTGCCAAAGGGACAATCTCTGCCCCAGGGTAATTTTCAGTTTGCCCACGAGGACCTTTGTACCTCCGCCCCAGATCCATGTTTGCTCTCCGCACTGTGCCCTCTGGCACACAGGCACCGAAGCGTCCCCGCTCAGAAAAGTGTCCCAACATTTCCAAGGGGCTTCTGCAGCTTTTATTCCCAGGTGGAAATACGCCCGGTTTGGTGACAGCCACTTTGGTCCCCATGACAATAAAGATTTAAGTCTCTCTCAAACCCAGCCCTCCTAAGAGCACAACCTGCACCATGTACCTGCCACGGCTGGAACAGATTCAGACTGTAAAAAGAATAAAGGGTTTATGCAAAACTGGTTTAACAGTGCCAGCTCTGCTGCACTTTTCAGGAACCTCCTCAGCCCTGCCCAGACCGACTCACGCGCTTGTGATCGACAGTCGCTCTCGGAAAGGGGAACAAGTTGGGGACAAGCTGGCTTGCCAGCTCCTGCTCTCCTCCTCCTCCCAAAGCGGGCAAGATACCTCCCCAGCCGCATGAATCAGGAACCGTTTGCGCTCCTGCAGCCAGAAAAGTGATGCTGAAAACCCATGGGGCACCAGGCAGGGGGAGGAAACGCCACAGGAAGGTGACTTGAGAAGCCTTCTCTTGGCCCCTGTTGCACACCCGTCTCATGCAGTCTCCAACCACACAGCCTGATCCCATCTGCCACGACGGGCAGTGCTGGCACAGGGTGGGTTATTTGAACGAAACTCATTTTTTTCCTCAGAATTCTTTATACTCCCTCAACCCCCGAATGTCCAACTCCACCTCTCTCCCCACCTCATGTCCTGCAAGGTGGCACTTGTGTCCATACGCCCCAGCACGCTGCTTGCCTCGGCACAACCGCATGACCCCATTGACCACCGTCACCTTGCTGTCACCATAACCCCCGCGCCGCTTCCCGCAAAACCTCTGCCTTGGCCGCCTGTCCACCTGTCCCTCTCCCGGCAGCCCTATGAGATGGGACATTTTTTATGTCCCATTAGATTATCTATCCAATATGCTGCAATCTTATCCTCGCCTCTAAAACGTTTCCAGCTCGGTTTCACCTACCAGTTTAGTCAGTGCCTCCCTCTTCCACCATCTGCTCCAGCAGACGTGGCCTGGGCAGGCGCTGATCCTCCCCTCTCAGGACTCTCTCCAGTACAAACACTGATAACTATCGAGGAGGTGGTTTTTTGAAGCTAGCGGTGAAGCCAAAGGCATGTCCCTGACCACAGGACCTTCTCCACCTGGACCAACATTCAAAAACATGTTTCAACACAGGCGGGCAGCAGAGGAGGGAAGGTTATCAGAATTTTCCACAGCCCATTTTTCCTGCTTTCTCAGACATTTTGACTACAGTTTTCCTACAGAAATACCTCAGCCTGTAGGCACCAGGGCTGAACAGACAATATTAATGCTGGACAGAAAAGTCTCCCACCTACGATATGGGATGTGGCTTTACTGAACTGGCCTCCGCAGCAAAGGAAACCTTTGAAGAGCTCATGTGAAAACAGCATCGCTGGAGGCGAGCGTTGCTTGTGGTGCTTCATGCTGATGCAGCAAGGAAAGGCCATCTAATAGCAATCGCCCATTTGAGCATTCCCCACACTGAAATGCAGGAGGAGCTCCCAAATGTTGGGCTGCTAAAACCGTTTTGGATGGCTCTAACACTACCCTGCAGCTAGACACTGTGGCAGGAGGCACCTTCCTTCCTGATCAAGCAGGAGAAAATCTCTTCCGCTCTTCCACAGGAGGAAAGCTCCGGGTCTCAGGACACCGGCAGCCTGTGGTTCGGTTGGGAGCTCAAGGGACTTCGAAACTGGGCTTGAGCAGTGAGCGCAGGGCGCCGATGGACTCGGCAGCTGGAAAGGCTGCCTCTTCCCAGGGAAGCCGCCGAGGCGCTGCGCCGCTCACAGCGCGGTGTTTGCACTGGCTGCTCCCACGCCTACTGCGCTTGCCAGGAGGCTCTCCAAGATCAGCCGCCCTCACATTTTGGGTTTTGCCTTTCCTGGAAGCTCCAGGGATTGCACAGGAACATGTGAGGTGAGAAGATGGCCCAAGAGGCCAGCTGGGGCTGAGGGAAGACAAAAACCAGTGGTCAGGGTCTTGGATGACTCTCTTGCTTCTGCAAACTCAGGTGAAGTGGCCTGCATGGCCTTGTGCTCCCCAGGGCACAGGAGGGCAGGCAGGGTGGCTTTTGGAGAGCCCTGTTCTAGTGTTAGGCTGACGCGAGCCCAAAGGGGAGATGTGACCTCGCTCTTCATCCCAAAATACCTTGAAGGAGGCATGCTGAGATGCATGCTCTCCTCCACAATTTCTGAGCCTCTTTTTCCTTCTGGGAGTGGGAGAGAGATGCCCTGAGCTCCCTTCCCGGAGATGCACAGACCCAACCCTCGTAGGTGGCCCAAGAGCGCCGCTCACTCAGGTTGTTTGGGAGTGGTTCCTCCTGCCACACTCTTGCTGCCAAACAGGAAGGCGGATTCGCTTCCCCGGAGCGCCAGGGCGGCTCTGGTGTGAGACCTCTAACCACCTACCCTACATGTCCCTGTACTGTTCTTCCCTCTGCTTGAGCGCCTGACAGGAAGGGAGGAAGGTGAAGAGGGAGCGTTGCTGACTGGGGAGGAACGGGAGGGAAGCCAAGAGAAGAGGGCAAGTGGTTTCGCTGATAAGGAACCGCAGACAGGCGATGACTGCGGTGATCACGCTGCCTTTGCTTTGCCTGCACAGACTGTGTCTTCTTCTGCGCAGCTTCAAGGTGTGTGATGGACGTCCCTGCTCTGCTGTGAGCAGAGGCAGCCTCTCTGCTGTGGGAGCTCGATGGCCTCGAACACCCTGGGATGTCCTGTGGGGGCAAAGAGTGCTGGCTGCGCTCCGGGACCGACGTGCACATCACACAACCGCTCCCCTCGTTACAGGAAGGTCAGAGATGGTCTCCGCGAGCTACGCTTGCTCTTTCAGCCCGCCTCATGCACCACTAATTGATGCTTTATGGTTTTTAGGTCCTGCCCCTGACCATTTTGATGGTCTTTAATGCGTTTTTGACATTAGCTCTGCTGGACTGCTGCCCACCTTGCCCACCTGCGGCAACACCAAGCTCACAGTGAAAAGTTAGTTTATCTGAGTAACTAAAGAGACACAGGCCGGGGTGCGTTAGTGCTTGCACCATCAGCCGTTGACACCAGTGCGCTTCTGTGGTGGACACACTATCTGTGGACCCCACTTCTTGAAGTCTAGGGCCTGTGGGTAATCCTTAAGGGAAGAGTTATATGAACTAAGCTTTAAATGTTACCATGAGCACGGCTTCAGACAGATTAACTGAAACTGTGAGAACCTGAGAAACGGCAGGGAGGAATTAATTGTACACTTAACTCCTCGAAGCCTGGAGAACATTTTCAGAACTGCTCAAATGACGTAGGCTCCAAAGTACCTCTGGGCTCTCGAAAACGGGACGTAGGCTCCCAGGTGGCTGGCAGGCTTTCAAAATGTCTTAGTGTGCCAATTAAGCTACACTTCAATCAAGCTTAGATGAAGATGGGAAGCTTAATCCACTCGAGGGCGGTTGAGAACAACATCACCCTACAGTGCAGTAGCAACGTAAAGTGTGAAAAACCATTAGCGTTTGCCTCCTTTACAAGGTTTACAGGAAAGCAACAGTAAGCCTACAGATGGAAAAACTGGGATTATTTTAACCCTGGAAACGTCACTTCTCATGACCGCAGCCGCCGGCATCCTTCGCACTTCTCCCACAAGCGGGCCGGGGCGGCCTACTTCTTCCAAGGGAGGAAAAAGTGTGTTTCCCTCACATCTATGGCCCCATCTATTTATGGGTGGAAACGTCACAAGGTCAAAGCATAGCTCCTACCATTATAAAGAAAAATAAACCAAAAACAAAATAAAGAAACAAAGCAAACAAAAAAGAAGCTGCTTTCGAACAGCATATTTTCCTGGGGTTTGTTGTATTTTCTTCCTAAACAAAGACTTGTTGAGTCATCAACCTTTTCCCCTTTACAATTATGGAGGAAATCAAATACGTGCAATGAATACCGGTGGGCATTACTGTACATTGCTTTTCCAGCAAATGTTATTTTCAAATGAGGAGAAAACCAAAGCCTGGATGCGATACTTAAATCTTGTTAGCCCTCCATCGCCTCCTCCCACAGGAAGAGTGATGCTGTGAGCTCTGGCCTTCCTCTCCCGCCAGCTCCAAGCTTTAACTCACATCCCTGTGTTTTCCCAATGGATCCCTGCCTTCCATGGCACCTCCTGGCTGGAAGGGTCCAAACCCGGTGGCTGAGGGGCTGCAGACCCCCCAGGTCCCACCCTGTGCCCAACTGCAGCTCCCACTCCGCAGCAGCTCTCCGCATGTTTTCCCTTTTTTTGGATCCCTCATGAAGGGAAAGTAACAGCTCAGCCTCTCACCACTGCTGGCCTGTGTGGCTCTGGCCAAGATTTTCTTTCTTTTTATATCTCTGTGCCTGTCTTCCCCCTCGCTTAGAGAAGCCGTTAATCTCTTCAAAGCATTTGGAAAGCAGGGAAAAAAGTGAAATCTAGAAGCAAAGCACTCCTGGAGGAAAGCAACCCATTTAAAACTTCCGCCTCCGACTGCACTTGCTCACTCCATGCTTAGGGGGGACAACACCCTGGGCAGCCGAACGCGGGCGTCTGGAGCGGGTTCTTCTCCACCTGCTACTGACAGCACCATGTGCACGCTCTGCTCTCCCGTATTGCGTTTCACGCAGCAACAGGAGCATTTCCGTCCGAAAGAGGCGCGTGCAGCCTTGCAAACTTGCCAGCGGCGGGAGGACTCGCAGGTGGATGCCGCTTTCAACGAGCCACCTCTTGCTTGTTATTATTATTAATGCGTTTAGCCTGGGGGAAAGGGCTACAGATCTCCCAGCCGGGCACTGTCTGATGCGCTCTGAGCTGCGACCTGCAGCCGCGGCTTGCAGAGAGCGGGGTGAAACCCCCGGGAGCGCCCCGCTCCCCAGAGCGCTGCGGCGTCCACGAGGTCGAGCCCCCAAGAGGGAGCAGGGGCGGCTGCGCGGGGGGCTGCGGGGACCACGGGTTCGAGTCCCGCCGCAGGAGGGCCGGCCGCGTCGCGCAGCTGCTACTCACCTCTGCGTGGGCCGGGCCGGGCCGCGCCGGGCCGAACCGAACCGAACCGAACCGGGCCGGGCGGCAGCGCGAAGCCTCCGGCCGTGCTGCGCGCGCCGCCGTGATGTCAGCCCGCGGCTCCGCCCTCGCGGC
>VWPW01006075.1:0-21450 GCA_013389825.1 Crypturellus undulatus
TTTTTTCATCCTGCACACATCCCAGGATAGTTTCTTGTCATGCCAAACGCTGTCCTCAAGCTTTGTGGACGTTTCCTTTCACTTTCTGCTTCCACTCAAGCAGGCTGAGATGCTGCTGCCCTCACTCTCCCCCTCAGAGGGTGTTTTTTTTCCCCTCCCTTGAGCATCTCAAATTCTAGGGGCCGTGACAATAAACCAGTTCACCTCACAGTCTGTAATCACAGTTTGCCAGGCCATCCCCAAGCCAAATGCCACAGAGGCATGCAACCTGTGTGGGGGCTGACCTGGTGTCAAGTCTCCAAGCAGTGACAGGGGGGTGTTGGGAATGGTGGGGGGGGGTCTTTCTTGTGATCCCACCCCCAGTCTCGGTGCTGAAAGAGCCACGTTACCAGCCTTATCTTGTGTTCCTCCTCCAGGATGAAAAGTTTATCCCTCTTGATGTAGAACTCAGCTGCGTCCAGCATTGCCTTTTTGGGGATAAGTCCCACCAGTTGTGATCCCACCACAGGCAACTTCAGAGCCTGCAAAGGACAGCAGAAATGTAACACCTTCCAGAGCCACTTGCTATGCCTCTGCCACCACTCTTCCATCCTGGATTGACGGTCCCTTTCCTGGGATCCGAAGGATAAACAGAAATGCCTTCAACACATCCCCCGCCTTGCAGGGGTGAGTCTGGAGCTGGAAATTAGCAGCAAATGATGAAGTATTTGGGATTTCTTGTTGCTTGGGTCTCTGCCTGGCTTTACTGAGTTGAGAGTGAGAAAAAAATAGACCCAGATCATGGGACCTGGCCAAAAGCTTGCAGGGATAACCTGCAAGGTAGGATAACCTTTGCAATGCACCCAGCTGAGAAAAGCATCGCATGCCACCCTATGCCCCTCACCTCTGCGTCTCGGCAGACCTCCTCGTAGACTTCATGGAGTGGTGTGGTCTCGAAGTCCAAGAGGTTTGTGGAAACCTGGGCTATATTCTCTTCCTCCAAATACCAACCAATGCCCTGAACCTTCTTCAAGCGCCCGGGCTGCAAAGAGCTGCTGTGGTCAAAGCCCGCGGTGCCAGCTCAGCCCCGGGCTGTGTCGGGGGAGCAGGCCCGTGCCCAGCGCCAGGGTACCTGCTCAGCGCCGCGGCCCTGCTCGCGGATGTTGAGGGCGATGCGGTGGGCCTGCTCCTTGGTGCAGAGCAGGTTGATGTTGTAGGCGATGAGGAAGGTCCGGGCTCCTGTCACTGTGGCCCCCCACCAGGGCACAAAGGTGGGGGATCCAAAATCGGGAGCCCACTCTGGTTTCACAAGCTGCGGGAGGGAGGGAGGAAGCAGGTTTTCTAGCACAGGCGAACGACATGAGTGAGCTGCTGGGGCTGCTCCCAGCCCATGCCTGCAAAAACCCTTTCCACATTGGCCCCATGGCCTCCCCTAGTGAGGTTCCTCTCCTCGCTGAGGCCCGGGAGATGCTGCTAAGCATGGCCTGTTAGTCAGGACAGTGCGTTCACACTCGCCTTTTCGGGGAGCGCCTCATACTCCCCGGCGCGGATGGCTGGCAAGGATCTCCTGCTCTCCTCCCGCGCTGCCTCTCCATACAGGTAAACTGCGAGAGAGAGCAGGGAATGACAGATGGGCCAAATGACCCTAGGGAGAAAGGGCTGTGGCACATCATCTACTAGGGACCACTGGTCCATCTTTGTGCATTTGTGGGCAGAAAGTATTTTTGCCCTATTAGAATAAGAGCATCTTCTTTTCTGTAGGAGAGCATTGGTGCAGATGGAGGCATGGCCTCGGGCATCTAGTGCTTCCCTCACTCACCGGGCACCCCCAGCTCCATGGACAAGCGCTGCCCAAAGCTGCAGGCGCAGGCAACGCACTCCTCCATGCTCACATTCCTCACTGGCACAAAGGGGCACACGTCCAGCGCCCCCATGCGAGGGTGTTCACCTGGGGACAGGACCAGGCGTTAGAAGGAAGGGAACGGATAAGAGCACGCAGGACAAGGAGGGATGAAGGCTCTTTCCCAGCTCTTTTTGAAGACTGAGCTCACAGCCAGCCTGCCACAAAGCATTTTCACTCAGGGAAAGCTGTGTCTGAGACACTAATGCATACCCCAGCCCAGTAAAAGGAGACTTTCAGGCTCTCTGTAAGACAAGCAAGAGCTTTGTGTGGTCCAGCTAGCATCCAGCCTAGCATGCTGCTTGCCAGAGATGCAGAAATGTGCCATACTTGGCTGCTGGCAATGCCCTGGTATCAGTTTTTAGCCTCTGTGAGGGAAAGGAGGTTTTGAGCTGGTGGGACCTGCAAGCCAGGGCACAGCTCCGGCCAGGCAAGGCAATCCAGAAGCCATCCCCATATGCCGGAGCCAAAACAGAGGCTTGCCCTGGGCCCCAGTTACCAAGGGCTGCTCAGCATGGGAATGGCTCTCATGCCAAGGGCTGCTCCGTGTGGGGATGGCTCCCAGGCCGCTCCCGAGCTCACCCTTGTGCTGACTCATGTCGATGAGCTGTCCAGCCACTCGAGCTGCACTCAGTGCCCCTTCGACAACAGCCTCTGGGGTCCCCACAAAGGTGTAGACAGTGCGGTTGGTGGAGGGGCCGGCATCCATGTCCAGCAGCACACAGCCGGGTGTCCGGGAGATGGCTTGTCCCAGTGCCTCGATCACCTGCAGGAGAGCGGAGACGAGCAAGGCGGGTGGGCAGCAGAGCTGGCAGGTGCCCAGCTCAGCCCCGGGAGCTGTGCAACATGGAGGAGCCTTTGAGGCTTGGGTGCCATGATCAAGCAGGAGCCCACACGCTGGTGGGTACAGCCCTGTGCTGCTGAGGATGCAGGATTCTAGTGCTTGATCATCCTGCTTCCAAACGGGGTGCACAGCACTGGGGCACAGGGCTCCCTGCAAGCTGCAGCCCTGAGCAAAGGAGGGAGAGTGGATCTGGTGCCATCTACATGCTGGAGAGGTCTGTCACACATTGCTCTTCCTGAGGACACTGTCCCCTGCTCACTTCAAATCTGATCAGTTCTGCAAAACCCGTTTCCTGGGGGAAACAGGACTTTTAGTGTGGCCTTCATGTTGGCTCCCCGAAAGGGACAAAGTTCAGCCCGAGGCAGACTACCAGCATGACATTTTAACCTGGGCAGCACAATGTTTGACAAAGCAACAGAAAGGGGAGTTTCCGAATGAGATATGCCAGGTCACCTCCCTCCAGAGCCCTGGCTCTCTGGCAACCTATGGGAAGCAGAAAGGAGCAGGACTCCAACCCACCCCCTCACCCCATTTCTCACAGAGGTGCAAAGAAGGATCAGGGACTGCTCTAGGGCACTCTCAGCTTTAGCCATGTCCAGAAACTCCTGGCATAGTCCTGGCAGGAGAGGCAGAGAAGAGCCTGGCCATGGATACTGCCTGCACAGCCCATCCCTGACCGTGTGCCTGGCTGGGGTGCTCGGCCAAATCAGAGCCTTGGGGCTCCATCAGTCCTGAGCAGGCACCCTTGGGGACCAGTGAAGCTCCTCTGAAATGCTGCAAGCTGTCCCAGGTGGTCTCTGGGCCTTGTGGGCTTGCTTTTGTCCCTAGGAAACAACATGAACTGTCTCTGACTTGACTTTGGGTGGATTTTAGCTAGCAGAAAAGGAGCCAAATGTCAATAGTAGAAGAAAACTAGCCGAGCTACAAATTTTAAGGAATAAAGTGCTCCAGAAGTTTACCCTGAGCTTCTGCATCCCATTGCGCTGTGCAGAGATGTCTGAGGCACAGCCCCGACCTGAGCCCCCTGCACTTGCACCCACCCCATGGCCTCCTCCACGCGGCTCCCTTACCTCTTTGTTATTCCCCTCAGAAAAATTGGGGACACACTCCACCAGCTTGGCCATGGTGCTGGTGTCTGCCTGGGCTCTTCGAGCTGTGCTGGTTTGACTGACCTGTCCTTTCCAGGGCCACGGGCACCCAAAAGCCTTTCTAGCATCCAATCAGTTGTCTTTTCCTAGAGCCAGGGTTTCTCATTAACTGTGCAGACCCAAAGCCAAAAAAAAAAAAGGAAAAGAAAGAAAGAAAGAAAGAAAGAAAGAAAGAAAGAAAGAAAGAAAGAAAGAAAGAAAGAAAGAAAGAAAGAGAGAAAGAAAGAAAGAAAGAAAGAAAAGAAAAAAAAAAANGAAAGAAAGAAAAAAAAAAAAAAAAAAAAAGCAGAAAAGGTCTTGGTTGAAAAAAACTGCAATGACTTCGGGCAGAAAAGTCCTTCTGGGCTGTGTGTGGCAGTAGGCAACGTGTCCCTGGTTCCGTGGGTGCCAAGGCTGGTGCCAGAGGTAGTGCTCACCTGTAATCACTAGTCGCTCTCCTCTAATCATGGGAGTCACTGCCACGTGGTGCAAAGCAGCAATCTGGTATGGAGTCCATTCCTTGTGGCCACTACCATCCACATCAGCAAAGGCAGTACACAGGAGATGGCCCCAGTGTCCCTGGATGTGGACAGCAGGGAGCCCTGGTCCCTGCGCTGCGCTGGGCAGGGAGCCCAGCGCCTTGGCTGGAGACTTTGTGCTCCTAGGACCCTGTTACAGTGGCCAAGCTGCAGCAGGGCGGGCTCGTCCGGGAGTTGAACCCGGGACCTCTTGCACCCAAAGCAAGAATCATACCCCTAGACCAACGAGCCACAGTACTGCAAAAGGAACCCCACCGACCTCGACGCTCACATCCCACAGTCCTGGACAAGGGGGCCCTGAGTCGCTGGGAGGCCAGGTCTCACCAGTTGTTCGGCTCTGCTTCTTCTCCCTCTTCCTCTACTTTCAGGCCTCATGTTCACCTGGAGAGAAAAATAAAAAACAACACATGGGATATGCTGAGGAACTTGAGGGCTCTCTCTGCATGCCACACTTGGGCATCCCCCTCATTCCTCAGGGTTTGCACATCCACCTTCAGGATGCTACAGCAGGATCCAGGGTTTCCCTGTGCAAGGGCTGCTACCTCTGTGCAGCCCAGAGTGTGAGCTAGGGACCCCAGCATGAGCCCTGGACCCCCCAAAGTAAAACCTCTCGCTGTGAGCAGGATTCGAACCTGCGCAGGGAAACCCCTATTGGATTTCGAGTCCAACGCCTTCACCCCTCGGCCATCACAGCTCCAGGGGCAATAGATGCTTGATGCACACAGGCATTTCGCTGCCCTCAGGCATCTGGGTGGCCCTGGTGGGCATCCTGCCCAGGCTTCTCATAGCCACTCTGGTCTCTAGGAAGTGGGAAAGTCTACTGGCTGGCTGTTGCTGCTCTGCCTGCACACACAGCTAGGCATCATTGTGCTTCCCTGGGCTGCCAATGGGGACCTTCCCAAAAAAATCAGTGAGATGCAAAGGGACCATCACCACCCCCATCCCTCAGCAGCCCCAAAATCCAGGACACATCTACTGGATGCACAGAAGTTTTAGGTACCCTGGCTCGTTGGTCTAGGGGTATGATTCTCGCTTAGGGTGCGAGAGGTCCCGGGTTCAAATCCCGGACGAGCCCCTTTTTGGACACCTGTGCAGACCCAGCACCAACACGGGGCTCAGCAATGCCCCACGTCACAGCCACGGGCAGCCTGGCTGCCCTGGCCCTCTGCCACCAGCCCCTGCCCGTAGTGGGGCTGGGAGTGACGCTGCCCTCCTGCCTGCAGGCCAGAGGCAGCACCTGACGGAACAGGCCTGTCTTGCACTCACCGGACCCAAAAACTCAGAGGTACCCAGGGAGCCCCAGAGCCTGCACCCAGGCAGCCCAGAGCCAGCAGCTGCCACGGGATGGGAAAAGAACGACAACCAGAGGGTTTTCTACGGGAACTGAGGAGAAACTTCTGATCCCAGGAGAGGGAAATCTGTCTCTGGGCAGCTGAGGGTAATCTCCTCCCTAGAAACTGGGTGATGGAAGAAGGCAGCACTGTATAGAAAAGTGTGTGGAGATGCTGGGGCTTGAACCCAGGGCCTCTTACATGCAAAGCAAGCGCTCTCCCACTGAGCTACATCCCCCTGCCCTGAAGCTGTTTGTGCCTGCCAGGCACCCCTGTCCACCCCTCACAAGGCACCTGCAGCCCCTGCTGCTGCTGTGGAGCGCTCTGCACTGCCTCGTGTAGGGCCAGTGCAGTCGGACAGGCTGCATGGAAGGGAAGGGGCCTCTGCGCTGCATCTGCTGCTCTGGAGGCCACGCAGCAGCACAATGGGTGCTGAGTGCCCCGCGTGGGTGGGCAGCGAGGCCGGGCTGTGCAGAGGGTGTAGTGTGGTGGCTCGTTGGTCTAGGGGTATGATTCTCGCTTAGTGTGCGAGAGGTCCCGGGTTCAACTCCCGGACGAGCCCCCATTTTAGGGGCTCTTCATCCCAGAGCTTATCTGGGTCCTCACCTTTGGCATTCTCCCCCTATGTTGCCCCAGTACTTTGGTCCCTCCAGGGCAAGTGGAGCTGCTGCTCATCTTAGATCTCAGCATGGCCATCAGATGGGGACCTGCCAGGCACCAGCTGCCTTGTGCTCCAGCCCCACAAGGTGGCCCTGGCCGCCAGCTGTAGGTGGCCTGTGAGTACCAGGCACCTGTAAGCACTGGGGTCATTGCAGATGGCCTCCACAAACTGGCATCATTGGAGGGAGAGTGTTGCTTCTTGCACTCTGACAGTTGGGCCGCCACATAGTTGGCACCTGGCCACGTCCCTCAGCCCCACAGGGGTCACAGCAGCAGGAGGCGGGCGGGTGGCAGCAGTGACCATGGGCACAGGTAGCCCCAGGCAGGGGGATGTAGCTCAGTGGGAGAGCGCTTGCTTCGCATGTAAGAGGCCCTGGGTTCAAGCCCCAGCATCTCCACCTGCTTTTCCTCCTGAAAGCTGCCCCCCAGGCAGTGTCTGGAATGGAGGGAGAGGCAGCATTTAAGTTAGCTCCCAAGGAAAATCCTTGGAATTCCAGTAATGGCTGGGATTGGCCTTCCAAGTCTGGGGGAATCCCCAAAACTATTTAATTTTCCTTTCTTCTGGGAGCTGCAGGCTGTGGAATACCTGTGAGAAGAGGTGTTCCTGTGTGACATGGGGCAGTACATGGCTCTCACTCGGACCAGACCTGGCAGCAGCACATTCCAAGCTGCCTGTCCCCATTGCCTTGGGCACCACTGCCCTGGCTCTGCTCATGACCTGTGACAGGGTCCCACGGACCAGCCTGACAAACATTGTCCTATTTCAGCCCAAAAGAGGGGCTCGTCCGGGATTTGAACCCGGGACCTCTCGCACCCAAAGCGAGAATCATACCCCTAGACCAACGAGCCAGGGTGGTACTGTGCAGGCCACTTGCAGCACCCCATGGCTCTAGGGATGGTATGGGATTATGGCCAGCATCAAGGTGCTCAGCTCTCTGGCAGGAGCATTTTCAGGTGAACCCTAACCAAAACCCAAGACTGAGAGCTGTGGATCTCCACAGAAGTGCTAAGTCCTCCCCATCCCTCTGTGGCCCCTGTCCCTCATCACATCCCCTCAGAAAGTCCATGTCAAACAGCCTCAGAAATGATGGGCTACAGCTCCTGTAATGCCATGGTTGCTGCTGTCACAGGGGAGATGCAGAACCCTGGCGACCCCCTCTGCCTTGGGACTGCTCCAGAACCAAGCGGTCCCAGCTAGGATCTGCATTTCCCCGTGCAGGAGCAGCTGCCCAGGCCACAGGGGGCAAGGCTGTGGCTACCACAGCTATCCACAGCTCCCCTTCTCCAGCCCTGACTTTCCCTGAAGTCCCTCTGCAGTCCAGGACAACCCAAGGTCCCAACTGGAGACCCCCATCTCAAGCCCTGGAGCTCCAATAAAACCTCTCGCTGTGAGCAGGATTCGAACCTGCGCAGGGAAACCCCTATTGGATTTCGAGTCCAACGCCTTCACCCCTCGGCCATCACAGCCCTGGGCGACGGCACCCAGGGGCGCCTGGGACCCTGCCCTGGGCAGCCACCCAGCCCAGGGCTCGCTGCAGTGTTGCTGGGCTCCTGCAGCAGCCGTCTCCCCGCGCTGCACAGGCGCATCCCCCTTGCCCTGGGGGATGTCTCTAGAAAAAACACCCCTGACTTGTGCCACCGCCACCTGCCCTGGTCGGGAGGTGCTCGAGTAACCCTATTGTTAGTCAGCAGCTCCTGAAAAGCTGGAAGAGAGGCCAGAAGGATTTCCTGGGAACCAGGTAGAAATCTCAGGCCCCAGAATGGGCCCAATCTCTAAGAGGAGCAAAATCTCCTTCCTTGGAAGGAGAAGGGAGGTTTCCTCCAAGGCCCCAGCATCACTGTGGTTGAGGAGACGGCTTTTCGGCTTTGCAGAAGAAAAGTCGCATGGAGATGCTGGGGCTTGAACCCAGGGCCTCTTACATGCAAAGCAAGCGCTCTCCCACTGAGCTACATCCCCCTGCCCTGGAGGGTGCAACTGCCCATGGTCACTGCTGCCACCCCCCCGCCTCCTGCTGCTGTGATCCCTGTGGGGCTGGGGAACATGGGGCCTGCGCTGTGGCCAGGTGCAGCCCTGGGGCAGGGAGAGGGGCCTCCTGCTGCAGGTGCATGGCTGAGGTGGGACGCAGCATCGTCGGCCACACCGGGCACGGCGGCACTGGGGGCATGAGCTGATCTGGCCCCTCTTGGAGAGACACAAGAAGAGGTTGGGGTGCAGGAGAGACCCTATGGCTGTGGCCCTAGCCATGCTCTTTACAGGCAGCTATAGGCTGATGGTGCCAGAGCTCCTTCCCTGAGCCAAGGAGAGGCATTTCTCCCAAAACACTGGTGCCAGCTTGTGGCTGCCGTTGACATCGGGGGGCCAAAAGGAGGGCTCGTCCGGGAGTTGAACCCGGGACCTTTCGCACCCGAAGCGAGAATCATACCCCTAGACCAACGAGCCGGGGTGGATTGCCTGGACAGATCCCACACACATCAGGCACCCCATGGTATCACACATGGCTCCAGGCACACTGGTGGTGCCAGGTGGGCACAGGGAACATGGGCTCCCTTTCTCTGGCCTCAGTGGGGTGTGGGAGCTGCTCTGTCAACAGCGCCTGGTCTCTGTGGGGTAGCCAATATTCAGCTCTGGGGCAGGTCAAGGGCTGCCTGTGCCTGTGCAGGGCAGCAAGCCCAGCTGCTGTGAGCCATGACCCAGCAGAGAGCCCCAGCTTGTGCCCCCTGCTCCTTGATGATGCTGGAGCAGTGCAGCAGCACAGGAAACAGGTTAGAGTTAATTTTGCAAAGTCTGTCTGTGGCGAGGCTCAAATGGGAGGTTCTCATTTGCCCTCAAGTGAACAGCCACAGCAATTGGCCTAGCCAAGTGTTGTAATGCCTGCAAGGGGCAGGAATGGGTTAATAATGCCTCCTTCCAGGCTGCACCAAAATAACAGTCCTTTCCCCAGGGCACATCCGGATGGCTGCCAGCTGGGCCCAGGGAGGACGGACTGGCTGTGGCCAGTGCTTATTTGCCTCTTGTGGCTGCAAGTCGTAGGCAGGAGTGGGCAGGGAGGGAATTGCACCTATTGCCTCCTTGCGCCTTCCCTGCTGCAAGAGCCCCTGCAGCTGCCTGGCTTCTTCCAGGCCACACGATGAGCTCTAGTAACAGGAGATGAGCAATAAGCAACTTCTCCTCCTCTGCTTTAGAAAATGTTTATGTACCTAATGCCTAATATGTGTTTTATTTTTTCAGCTTTGGAATATTTAAACTTCTATTGAATCTTTGAAATATTTAAACTTCTATTGAATTTTTGGATCTAAGCTACCTTTTCATGGCACTCAGCCTTGTCTCTGCAGCAGCAGCACCTTCCCCTGGGCTGGTCCCCCAGGTAGCAGACACTCAGAGGCACAAGGATGTTGGGCCTGTGGGGAGCAGTGTCTGGAGGTGATCCAGCGTCAAGGTGAGATGCAGCACTGGCAGAGCGAGCAGGGCTGCAGGCTTGCAAAGGCCCGAGCACCGCCAACACCGCTCCCATGGGCAGCACCAGGAGGGCTAGACCGGGACGCCAGTGCCTTTTGATTTGTGTTCTTCTTTCCAGGTGACTCATACAGTGGGGAGACCTGTTATTTTCCTGCTTTATGGGATTTTTTTGTCCCTGGAAAAGAAAACAGAGCACTCGGCAAGGAGTCCCCTGGGGTGCTGGAGTCACTGCCTGTCTGTCTGTCTGGGTTCGGCACCAGAGCCTTGCACAGGGCACAGGGCGCCAGGCGAAAACACCGCAAGTCCCTGCCCTATAGTTAATCTGTGGGTGCAGCAGTCAGTGCCTGAAGCCAAGATGCTGTCCTGATAGTGCCCTCTCTTCTCTGTTATTCTTGCTTTGCAACCTTTCCTTCTTTTCTTCCTAAAGCCCAAGAGCATATGCTCTTTCTGCTCATGTGGGAAATTGCATTGCAAGGCTCTGTGCGAAACCTCACAGAAAAGAAGAGCATTAGGGAAAGTGTGGAAAAAAAATAATTCCCTCATGCCAGTGCTCTCCCACGTCTGGCTCCACAGACGCATATCCCAAAGTGCTCTGACCTTGCTGTGGTAAGGAATACAAGGGACACAGCCTTCATGCCCCTGGCTTTACCTGCAGCTTGATGCCAGCATGCTGTAACGGGATGCACTTTTTCCTACCCTGCAGGATCTGCCTCTTGGTCCTGTCTCGCCGAGTCACTGGGATGCTTGTCTCCTAATCCAGGCATGCAGGGTAGCTGCACGTAGATGTTCTGGGATCTTGCTCACCAGCCAATTCGGCCGCTATCAGTCCCACCATCCATATACCCCGTCTCATTCTGCTGGGGGCCTCCACACCCAACAGTCTCATTTGCACTAATCCTCACTTTTCTGTGGTATTTCTCTATTTTTCCATTAAAACATTTAATTCTAACCCAAACCAGGACTTTCTCCTCATCTCCCTCTCCTCCGTCCTCAGGGGACAATGCCACGCAGCACCCACTACTGCATGCACCCGGAAATGTGGGCTCACTGGTACCCGCTGCATGTAGGAGGTGACCACTGGCTGCTTCTGATGGCTTCTCCCAAGCAGAGAAACCCAACTGAGCCTATTTGCTAAGCACAGAGATGCAGGCTGGCAGAGATGCCCCCACAGTTACACATTCCCCAAAGGAGACATCTACACCCCCTTGGGTGTGATCTTGCCACTAGGAGCCACCACCATTATTTTCTTGTCCGGGGGTATTTCAGCTGCTCCCTGTTGAGCTGAACCCCACCATAATTCCTGCACTGCAATTTTTTTCTGGTGTTGCTGGTTTCTTTAAAGCAGAGGATAGGAGAAAATGAAAGGAAATAGCTGTCTCCAGGAAGCAATGACCACCTCAGGAGGATGATGTTGAGTGACAGCAGGGAGATGGTTCCCTAGAAGGGAATGAGAATGTGAGGGAAGATGGGATGCAAGTAGAAGACATGAACATCAGCTGATCTAGGCATGGCCAAAGGGTGCCATTTGAGCTCCAGTCTTTTCCAATAAATGCTCCTGTTGTTCGTGTTAAGCAGGCAATGCTGGGACCACCACCCTCTGTCCCTCCCTGAGCATATTTCTATCTGCTAATCTTTATTCTTCAGCTCACCTTGGCCCATGTCTCCTCCTGCAAATATACCCTCAGTCTCTGTCTGTTGCTCTGTATGTCTCACCAGGGCCTTCTGCTCCACCATCTTTGAGGAACCTGTATTTTAGGGCCTGATTAATAGGTCTGATTAATAGGCCTGGGTCCTGCCCAGGACAAATATTGCCTAGGAGGAATATGTGGCGGAGCAAATTGAGGACAGGTCTTAAACTGGGAGCCAAGATAGCAGGGCTCCCAGGCAGGGAGTCACAGCACCCATGGGAGACTGGGAGCCAATGTCCCCTGGGATGAGGATCCCTGCAGCACCCTGAGGTCCTCTCTCCCATGACACTGGATGCACTAAGACAGAGCTCAAGTCAGGTCAAGGATGCATGCAGGTTTTAGTGTCCTCTAGGGCACTGGGTCTTGAAAGGAAAATCTGTACAAATTCACCAGTGGAGTCACTCAATAAAAAGTCTTCTCAAAATGTTATTATTCTTTTTCTTTGCCCAATTCTGGCCTGTCCCACTAAGCAAACAGATGAAATATGGTCATGCAAACCCCAGATGTCAATGGATTCCCAATGAGTCTTTTGCTAGAGAACCATTGCTCTTCTGCTTTGCAGTGTTTGGCAGAATTTTGCTTCTCTTCAAGGACAATTTCCTAGATCTTGGATAAAAATGTTTAAGCAGTCCTTAGAGTACGGATGTGAACCCACAGCTCTCTTCTTCTGGTGCTCTGATTGCAGAGCAACAGCCATGTAAATTATCTCCAAATTAGGAAGGCCTCTGAAGATCTTCTGAGCAATAAAACCAGCTGAGCTTGATCACAGGCTTTTGAAGATCAGCTTGCTTGCAAGCTTAGCATAATCTTTCATTATAAATGCTCATAAACTTTATGCAAATTGTTGCATTAGAAAAATGCTCATAGTCTGAAAGAATATTTAAGCAATATCTGTGGAGATCTTAATCACATCCTTATCTTCCTTCCATCAGATGAAAAAAGTTCTTCTTGATGGTACATGCCATCTTAAAGAGAGTTATTCAATGCCTAGTGTCTTTTCCTTGAGACACTCGCAGTCTCTCCCTGAAAAATAATTATTCTCCAAATTCATTTAATCTGTTCAATCAGCTCATCCCACAGCTAGAAGTTATGCATCCTGGTTTGGGGGAAGATCTAAGGATGGAGCTCACTTGGACTGTGGCCAGGAATAGGGTTATCCTCTGGGCTGTGGCAAGCTGCTCGTGCGTATGCGATGCTGGACTGACATATGTGAGCTGGCCAACCAATTGACAACATCCACAACTAATTTACCCCTTAAATTGTCCTCATCCTGGCAGCTCTGCAACTCCTAGGTGGTCTCGAACTGATCAGATCAGTGGAGCCTGGTCATTCCACTCAAAGACCCAGCAAATGCTGAGATCTGGGCCAACTCTTGCTTTTGTATTTAGAGTACATGGGAAAATTATTGTTTTTTTCTTCATGTCTTTATTATTATGCTTATGTATATTTATTGAGGTTACCAAAGGCCTGAGTCGCAGCTATCACACTTGGTGTTTTTGAGAAATCTTAGGATGCTTCATCCCATAATATCTCCACTGAATAGATGCTTAGCTGCAGATCTTGACAAAGTTGGGCTTCTGAGTGTCTTTGTGTTCCGAGAAAGCGTGGGTAACTGCACTGTGTTTTGCACTGCTGGATACCCCTCTTCTCCCTTTCACTGTCAAGGGCAGAGTGCTGCTGTGGGCATGTGGTGCAGCTAAGCAGCAGAAATTTCCATTTCACTCAGCAAAGAACCCTCTCACAGCAATAAGTTGCCTGGAGAGTAGGTTATCACTTCAGACTGGAGGCAAAAGAAACATCAGAAGACTCAGGCTATGATGTAGTATGTCTTTAATGAGAAGAAAAAGTAGAAAAAAAAAACAGTTGAGCATAGAAGTGCATTTCCGGTGCTCAGAAAAGGAATGGACTTAAGAACACTTAAGAACAAACCGATCCCTACAACGTGTTCCTCTCTCCCTATTGCCCCTGTAACCCATGACTATCATCATCCATCTACAGCCAGCTATAAGCGTTTTAGCCCAGCCAATAGCAAATGCTGTGAAGCACCATAGGATGAGACACCTACATGGAAATATTAAGTAAAGCATAGCAAGAAAGATATTCAGAGGCACGCTCGTGAGTGACAGCAACTTCACACGGCTCCGTTCCTTCCGGGAGGAGCTGCGGGTGCCTCCCACGCTTTGGAAACCCACATACGCTTCCTTAGTTCTCTTCCCAGCTCTTTTCTGTGCTTCATTTTTCCTTTCCTATGCGGCCGTTCTTTTGGCATCAGCGGGATGAGGCGCACCAGCAGGGGAGGCCCTACAGCCCGGTGCCGAGGCACAGTAGTCCGGCATCCCGCAGCCCCCGGGAGCCGCCGGAGGCCACAGGCACCCCGCAGCATCGGAGGTAGTTCCCGACGGCTGCCGATGCCGTGGAGCCCACTGTGGTGTTCTGCGGGTAGGAGCTGAGGATGGGGCCGGGCAGGGTCACCACGACGGTGGGGGGCTGAATGATGGTCACGGAGTCGCCGCAGCGCCTGAAGCACGGCTCGGTGCAGCTGGTGGCCAGCGGCTTGGGGCCACAGGAGGAGGGCAAGCACAGGTCGTAGCAGGACATGGCTCGGCAAGGAGGCAAACCTGAAAGTCAGAGCAAGGTGTGAGCACCAGGCAGAGGCTGGACCGTCCCTGCTGAGCCCTAAGTCAGCAGCTCCAGTAATGAGAGGAGAAGAGAAGTAGCTAGAGGTAGTTCAGAAGCCCTCGAAGGAAGACTTTCTGAAAGACACAGAGGCAGCTCTGCCAGAAGTCCTTTCCCCCCTTTCCCTCATCCTGTAACTCTCCTGCTGGACATCAAACAGGCTGGCTGGAGTTGAGTGTCTGAGGGTAGAAAATAGAAACTGGAGCTGCTGAAAAATCCTTTGGGACCAGACCCTGGAAGGCAGAACTGAAAGCTGACAGGGAGCAAAATGCTCATTAAAACACATCCAGCTGTAATGAAACCCACCTAAATCAGCACAAGTACAAGCTATACCATCCCCAAATCCAAGGGATCTCTGCTGCCCTTCCTTGAAAGGAGGCACATTGTTCCCTGTAACCTGGGAATGTGCTAATTTGTATTTAATGAGAAAAACAGTGAAAGATGCCCCTGGCTATCTGCTTAGAGACCCTCGCCTTAACCCTGCAAGTCCAACATCCCACAACTGCTGTGCCTTGTACCACTCATTTTGCAAGAGAAATAGCTCGTTCCCCGATGCCCTCCCCAGGCAGGAAACAGGTAGCAAAGCTTGAACTTCTGCGGACCACGAAAGAGCCGTGAGAGCAACAGCTCAGCCCGGGGAAGGAGACAGAGCCCGTCCAACTTACCCAGGTGATGGAGGAGGCTGCGTCTGGGGAAGCGGATGGCAGGAGCAGGCGCCGCGCGCGGCGTTTTATACCGTGTCCCGACCCCCAAGGGAGCAGGCGCATTCCTTCCACATGAAACTCCAGCAAACAGCAGTTTTTGTCCGGAAAGCTCCCCGCAGCTGATTAAACAGTTTCCCCTTTCATCTGTCATGTTTTGCTTCAATTTAATGCTAAGTAAGATTGAAATGATTCAAGCTGCAAGCAGTAATTATGTTGCTTCCCCAGGCCAAAGTACCTTTTAGGTCTTTTGCTACAAGGCAGGGAAGCATCTGGGCAGAATTTAGGGCAGGCGCATCCCTGGCAACATCTTCCCCTCCCTCCCTCTTTCCAAGCACAGCGTAAATCACCAGGGAATTCAGCTCTCGAGCATAAGGTCAGCTCATGAGGTCAGGGGCTGAGGCTGAGTACAGGAAAACTGCGTCCCAAAGACACAAGCCCTAGGAAAAACAGCCAGGTTCCTGCACTGCATCAGCCATAAATGCCAAGAAAATCAGGAAAGCTGCAAAGGACAGTGAAGAACTGTGCAAGAGACAGTGAAAAAATGCCAAAGAGAGGCACAAAAATCAGAGGGCAATGAGGGTGCTGAGCACCTTTCCAGACAGACAGTACGCCAGACACCCCTTCTCCTCTGCAAGGTGCCTGCATAGCACAGATACGGACACAATGATGTTAAGCCATTCTGGCACAAACTGTTTCATTTTTGGATCTGCTCTCCATATCCTTAAGGAATGTCATCTTTTTTTTTTTAATTATTATTATTATTATTCCTAATGCCCATGGTACAAATTCTGCTTGGAAAGCATATAGTATTTTAAACACAAACTGATCAAAGCTTTTGAAGTAGATGCTGCAGCCCATTCCTGAAGGTGATGCACACCTAAACTGATTTATTTTGCTCACTAAGCCTATTCTGAGGCCAAAAGCCTTTCCATCTTGCTCTTTGAATAAGCTAAGAAGCTAGAGACTCACAGCTATTTTTTGCCAGGATGAAGTGACATAGACAAGACATTTTAATTACAGGTTGCCACGTGACCCCAGATTGCTCTGCTAAAACCCTGTTAGCTGCCCAGCTGCTGAGGAGACACAAAAGTCCCAAGCTGCACTTAAATGTGAGTCACCTATGTGTTGGGTGACTTGATGCCAAACAGGTAAGCGAGTCATCAGACTGTAGGGCCAAGGAAAGTCTGAAGAAGGCTTTTCATTTAACGCTAGCAGAGACCAGATGAAAGCATCAGTATCTCCCACCCTGGAATAAATCAGGGCAGGACTGGGGGGGATGCATGTAACACATGTTATTTCCAGGTATTTCCAGCATCACTGCTAAACATATATCTTCTAGGGTTTTACAGGGTCACTTGAGTCACTGAGGTGATGTGATGCTGTCCAGCCAAGATCTGTAGCCCTGAATTGTCCCTAGTGATTCCTGCCTGCCCAACCAGGCAAGGCAAAGATGAGAGAAAGTGGAGAGAAAAGAAAAAAAAAAAAAAAANGGAGAGAAAGTGGAGAGAAAAGAAAAAACAAAAAAAGCCTTTCAAGGGTGCTGGGGTAAAGCACACCTCATCTTAACACTGCTCTGGAGTGGGGAAGGGGAAATCAGTTTCCTCAGTGGGGTAGAGGAAGACATGTGCTTCAGCCCCAGGGATTCTTCTCCTTCACTGATTTCCTTCTGCTTCATTTTTGTGCCTCTGATTGTGCATTCTTCTGACTCCAGGAAAACAAAACAAAACAAAACAACAACAAAAAAGATTTTCCTGAGAAGCCTCTTTTCTTTGCCCCCAACACCAAACACCAACTGGGATCCTCCAGGTTGCAGCCTCACTGTGTGTTTCAGTTTTTCTGTTCTGTTTTGAGTATTTGAGGTCCAGTTGCTCTCCCCAGGTCGTGCATGATTCTTGCAGCATATCGGTACATGCTGTGAAGCTTACAGCACACGTGTGGGGGCAATTAAAGAGTGAAAAGTGCTGCATGTGAGCAATCCATGCACTGGAACAAGTCTTTCGTCTGGAAAAGAGGAAAGAAGAAACAAAAGGTACGTGTTAAAATAAGTAGATTTGTGTAATGAATGGGATTAAACCAAAGGCAAACTGTACAGGAAAGAGTTCTTCCTGGAAATGCTAGTATCAGAGAAGGATGGGACTGGTTTTTCTAACCCTCATTCATTTCACAAGATGAGCAGTTTCTGCTGAGATGTAATTTTCTCTGGAGGAACAACAGAACCAAGAAAACACCACCTAATCAAGCATGTCAGCCCCATTTTAATGGCCTCTGTATTGGATTCAAAATGTGTTGTCACCTGAGCCCTGTTTCTTCCTGCAGGTGAGAGCATGGGGAGAAGCATGGCCTGAGTCCAGCGATCGCCAGGCCTTCCTGCAAAGATGCATTTCCTTTTCAGCAGCACTCCACAACCCCCAGTCTCATTGCTCTGCTTTTGATTCCCAGCAAAGCAAGGACTGAATGTCTCTGACACGGGTCAGAGGCCTCTGGTATCTGTGAAATGTGCTTATGTAGCTGGATGCTTGAGGTACAGCTATTGCTGCACTCGTGTGCACCTGTGTTTGCTTACGTGCATGAATTTGCTGTGCTGAGGAGACAGTCATCTCCTGAAAATCCAGGCAAGGAGAGCAGCCAAGAAGGGATAAAGATGAGAGGGGAAAACGCACTTGGCCTTGAGTCCCCACAATGCTCGTGGAGGGGTGCCAAGGCCCCGCGGTGGCACCAGGAAAGGCGTTTTGTGACCCCATCCCTGTCAACAGCCCAAGTTGTTGGGCTTTCTTGGACCAGGAAGGTCCACGCTCAAGCTGTGATGCACCTCCCCGAGGCTGCAGGCAGTCCTCATGCTGCCCCACGTACCCTGTAATTGCCCCATCCTTGGGTGGGCTGGTGCTTCACAGTGAGTGAGTGTGTGCCCCCCAGCAGGGCTTGTCCCCATGCACTGGAGAAGAGGCTGAAATAGGCAAGGGCAGACATTGCCCAGCAGGCTTAAAGGCCGCCCCAGTGGGGTCACATCGTGTCCTCTCCAAGCCCTACAAGCCCGAAGGTCCCCATCCCGCTGCAGGACAGGGAAAGGATCGGATCCCCATGCATACCTTGCAGTCCCATGTCACGTACAGAAGCAACCTCAGCCATCACCTGCAGAAGAGCACGCACAGTGGCCTGCTCTTCCCAGCTCACTGTCTCCTACTGCGAGTTTTGTTCCCCTAGATCTGCAGCCTGGGCTCTTAAACACCATTTTTTTTCCCCCCAGAAATCTCTCACATCCCTTGTGTGTGACCCTTGCTGGCCTGCAGCATACTCAACCACATTTTTCAAAATGGTAGGGCTGACTGAGCATCGTGATGCCTCGTGGCAATGGGATGGGACACGACTGACATTTCCCCACAGCTAGACCATCATTTCTCGCTCGGCAGAGAGAGGTAACTCCCAGTTCTTTCCCCCAGGGCAGCCCCTGAAAGCATGGGAAGGAAACACAGCCCCAGGGAAGGGCAAAAAGCAAACACAAGGCCTCCAGTATGGGCAGCTGTGCCTTGGTGTCCTCACCTTGCCTCCAAGCCACAACACTGCCCAGAAAGAAGGGGGCAGACGGGCAGGAAGGTATTTGCCAGCCTGGCACAACCTCTGTGTTTCTGCAACCACCGTGGCCTCCATGAGAGTTGCAAGCCAGTGTTTTCTCCCTGCTATGGAAATCAGAAGACTGTAATCATTTTGCCATGTCCTGAAGACTGCAGCAGGCTGGGTTCTCTCCATGAGTGGCAGGCAGCCCCAGCACGAGGCATGTCAAAGCACATACACTCTTAGAGCAATGCTAGACCTTCCTTTTGGCATGTCTTCCAGAACTGCAACAATAAAAATATCCTACCAGGAGCTTTTCCTCTTTCCCACCCTCATCTCAGAGTAACTCACTCTGTCCTCTCCCCAGGGACCTCCCCAGCAAACACAGGCATTTATATGGGGGGAGCTGTCAATACATGGCCAATATATGGCAGCTTTGCTGTTCTCAGAAAGGCACTGCTAAGACACTGAGCTGCTTCCGCAAGATGCAGCCTTGTCCCACCTGTGTGATGGGGAATCCCAAGGGTGCGAGATGTGGAGAGGAAATAATAAAATTGATCTCAGAATCAGGGGAGAAAGGAAAAAGAGCAGTGCCAGACTCAGCGTGTGCGAGTGTCTCCTTCCCTGGCTGGCACCCTGCTCATTTCCTTGCCAAAGGAGGTTCCTCACCGGTTGGCACCTTGACTCCCAGAGGAGACGTGGTCAGCAGCACCACGGGTTGAAGGAACATGGGCTCTGCCCATGGAGCGGGAACAGCACCCTACATCTCCCATAGAGGGTGTGTGGGGCCCCGCACGTCACCCTGATGCAGAAGGGCAGTGCAAGCCCCTGAGCGACCAAGAGCAGGTTCAGCAGGCAAGACCATTAATGCAGACAGAGACGTATATTTAACATGAAAGAGCAAGGGAGACAGGCGGGAGCAAGCCAGCCCAGTACGGGTTCACACTGGCACACCAGGTTGGTGCCTGCTCTCCAGGCTGGCGCCTTGCTTCACTTCCACATCGCACTGGTCGGCATAGGACGACCACCACCAAGTCTAGGGGTGCATCTCCTCTGGGGTCTTCCTCTAAGCAGGACCCCCGCCTGCAAGGCAGGTGATTTCTCTGACTTAGCCCTGGAGCCCAGCATCAGAGAGGTGGTAGGAGCAGGGAGAGAGGGCAAGGAGAGGATGATATTCACCTCTGGACACACACAGACCCTGCCTGGGACAGCCCAGCTGCCGGAAGCTGCAGTTGTGGGAAACCTAACAAAATATGGGAACAGCTCAGACCTTCTCTGGATGCAGTAGGGCTCAACCAACTCCTCCACTCAGGGCTGCACAACAGAGCCCACACTAAAAGGCTTCTATTCCATGCAGGTGTGACAGGAGTCCCCAGAGACCGACGAGGGTGGGATTCGAACCCACGCGTGCAGAGCACAATGGATTAGCAGTCCATCGCCTTAACCACTCGGCCACCTCGTCCCATGTTCAGTAAGTTATTTTAAGCATTTTTTTTTCTGTTTGATCAAACAACCCAAACTTGCCACTGGTTCTGAAAAGCCAGGAGAACTTTGAAAAACCTGGCTCCATGGCCACAAAAATGAGCAGCTGGATGGGGAAAGCCTGAGCAGCTGTCACAAGTGGGCAACATCCAGGGATGGCAAGGAGGATGAAAATGATGCTTGATGTTCACCTGCTCCTCTCTATTTTCTCCTTCATCTCTTTATTTGAAGGTAAACACAAGGCAGAGTGATCAGGATTTTTTTTTTCTCCATAAAAATGTGTATTGCCAAGATGATCACTGGGTCATAACCCCCATGCTAGAAGCCACTGCGCAAGGAAACTCCTTCCTCCCAGGATCCAGCAGCAGAGAGGCTCTATCCCTGGGCTCACTCTGAACACCTGGTCTTAGCTGTGGTGAGAAAGCTCCGGTCGTTCCCTCAGCCCAGGACTGGGGGTTTAGAGGTGTCGGGCAGGGAGAAAAACATTCCTAGGCACCACTGGGAGTCGAACCCAGGATCTCCTGTTTACTAGACAGGCGCTTTAACCAGCTAAGCCATGGCGCCCTGCTGCCCTGCACCCCTGCTGCCCGCACTCACAGCACCCTTGGGGAGGGGGGTGCCTGACTTTCAAGCAAAGATGTCCTGAAAATATTACAGACGCCTTTCAGCCTTACGCAACTATTTCCTGGGGCAGCAGGCAGCATTTAAACCCTGGGAAACTGTACTGGAAAGCTCCTCCAGATAAACAAACACAGGTGCCCCAAAGGGAAGCAGCTCTTGCAAAACACAAGGATGGGGGTGATGCTGCCTACCTGGGTTGAGGCACCAGAATGGGGCCTGTGCCAGGGGAGCAAGGGTTGGAGGTCAGGAGAGAAGAGGGGTGACAGGCAGCCCTTCCTGCACTTCATAGGTGCTTCATTATCACCTATTGCTCCAGGTCTGTTGTGCAAGAGATACAGGACTCGGAGAATTTCACAACTCTGGTCGACATGGGGACTCAAACTCTGGTACCTGCTATTAAAAGCCCGATGCTTTCCCATCAGAGCTATCACAGATGCTCTGTAAAGGAATAATGGAGGGATACATGGACCTGCCAGCAAACATCACTGCCTGAGAGCAGAGAAGACACTGAGAGGTTTCTGGAGCAGGTGTGATGCCCTGCAAAGGCACATGGCCCTGGCAAGTCAGCCAGCCTGTGGAGACGGACAGAGCCCCTAATCCCTGCGGCCAAACCCTCCTATTGCAGTCACAGCTGCAGTACTTGGGCACAGAAAATTTGTGCTTGGTGTTGCCATCCCATGACCACTTCATTCAGCCCCAAGCGAAAGAGAAAGCCCAGAGGAAAACCTTAATCACCAATCCTTTGCTGTGCTCTCTCTCCTCATCCTTGTCTTGGCACTGTGGATGCAGCAGACACAGGACCATCTTGGACCAGGAATAGGGGAGGTCTAGGGAGCTCCCAAAGTTGCCTGGGAGAGCCCTACTGAGCCACCCTGGCTCGTTGGTCTAGGGGT